>QVNV01002997.1:0-25219 GCA_014825455.1 Pseudomyrmex pallidus
TCCTATACGAGCAATAATTACGAAATGCAATCTAAAGTACGATTTCGTTCGGTCGGTAATAACAGGACGGTCCAGGACCCTCTTAATGAGAGATTAAAGGGATGAGAGCGCGAGCGGGATTGAGATTATTTAATTCAAACTTGATCAACTCGACTGTTTGACTTGTAGATCGATGCACAACAAATACGCACAAGCACGCGAGAAAGAACTTTTGTTAGTAGAAAATGTCTGAAGCGTCAATACGAGACTGGAGAATGTCATCCAGTCTGTCACGTTAATATGAGAGAGTTTTTTTTATTAGTCGTCGGACGTTTTGATTTTTGCGTCGGATTCTCTTCCGCGGTCACAAACAGGTTAAACAATCGAGTTGCAGTCGTCGAGCGATCCTCGTAATTGCCGAATAATTTGAAAAAAGCGATAGTGAAAAAAAAAAAAAATAAGAATGATGACATCAACACGCGAGAGCACATGTTAACGTTTTAAAAAACAAACTTTTTACTCACATTTATGTGAGAACCTGACGCGCACACAACTCGCTTCTTTAACCTGTTCCTCACACCGAGGAAGATTACAACGCGCGGAGGATCGTCCGACGACCAATAAAACTCTCGTATATACAAACATCCTGCATTCAGTCTCTCGTGTCGAGCTCTTGAAAAAACTTTTTCCATTGACAATTTTACACGAGCGATTTCCTTTCATTAACTTACTTCCACGTATCTTCGGTGTTTGAAACTTCCCGACACAGAGGATCGGATCTCTCGTTTCGAACGGAAAGGTCATATAAAATGAAGCGAACTTCAAAGCACGCGCGAATTGAATTTAATTCCAACTTCCACACACGTATATCGATTCGCGCGTTTAAAAAACTCTATATTTAAACTCGCATCGATCCTCGGCTTGAAAAACGGGACTACGTTTTGCAAAAAATTTCGCATTATTTATTAAATTGTTAATTAATTGATGCGGAGCGCGTGGGAAGTGTGGGGAAGCCTCCGCGTAGGCGTGCGATTTAAGTGTGTGTGATTTTCAGAAAATCAATAAATCAGCTGATACAGAAGCCGTGCCCTCACACACACACACACACACACACACGTCGCCGCTAGGATATAACTGTAGGAAGTGAGCAAGTCTTTTGTTTTTCTTACGATTGAAAGTCGTGTTTTGCAAAGTGACATTTCCGTTTTTACATGACCCAACCAATCCCCGTCGTCTTGGTCAGAGTTTCAGACATTCTGTACAGGTGTACGTCGAGCGCTCTGAGATTTTGCGTAGAAAGTTTGTTCCTCGCGGATGTGTGTAAATCGAAAGAGTCCGATGTCTCGATACATACATATGCGAGTAACATTGTCGATAATCTCCGCGTCTATGTACACACCGGAAGAAAAACAAAACGGAATTTTACATTCGCGCTTTCAGCTTTTATCGCGTTTTTAATATGTTTTATCTCTCGTAATCTAGTCACGTGACGCTAAACGCGCATATTTGTATCGACAAAAGCGAGATAAGAGCACGAACATCTGTACATTCTCCGTGCGTAAAATAAATGTGTTGAAAAAAAAAAATATACAAAGCATTTTCAAATTGAAAAGAGGTCTCGTACGTGACAAAAAAATTAAAATGAAACGATTTCGATTTCCTTAAACGACGCGCGCGCGCGCACGCGTCCTGGGTTTGAATTTTGTTCCGAGGCGAATCGACACTCGCGTTCCTCTCTCTTTCTCTCTCTCTCTCTCTCTCACCCGAATGAATGTGGGGCTTTCTACACGCCGGCCAGACCTCACCGATGTTTTAACAAGAGAAAGCATCGGTCCACGAAGGAGTGCTACTTGCGTTGGTTTAACGGTTAGAAAAGTATAGGTCGCGCGACTTTATAACACCGCGAAAACACGTGGCTGCAAAACTCGTCGGAGTGAATTTTTTGTTTTTCCGTTCGCGAGCAGAAATTAATGAAGAAATTACCTACTTTTTTTTTTCTAGCGCGTAAAAAAACTCTGGGTTTTCTATTTTCCCATCGTTCGTTCGCACGAAACGAACTTCCTTTCTCGTCACGGGACGTTCTTCAGTTGCTTTTTTTTTTATTAGAAATATTTAAAGCTCTCCGTAAATTTTTTATTTAAAAACTATTTTTTTTTCTATTTGCAAATCGCAAGTTTGCGGATATCGCGCGGAGAAAAGTGAATGTACTCCGTCGTTCAATTGACCTTGTTCGCGGTTAACATACGCGAGTCTACAACATTTCGCGTTGAAGCCCCGACGAGAATGCGCCCGAAGAAAGTGGGGCGGAAATTTACCGCCGAGCGCTGATGTGGCGGTAAAAATTTTTGTCGTTTCGCACGTACGTGTGAATTTATATTATCGTTCAACAAAAATGAAATCCCCCAAAACTCTAGGGGGGAAGGAGGAAGGGGGGAGGGGAACCGAAACAGCGACGTAGTCGCTTTGATGTTCAAAGCGACGCGAAAAAGCATTTGATCGGAACCGTCTCCGAACGATTTCTGGTGTGAAAGTTGCCGCAGTTGGTGCTTACGAACCGGTAGAAGAACCTCTGCGGCCTATTGCCCATATAGCTTCGCGAGATATCTCCTTTTCTCGACTCTCCGAGAGTCCGCTTCGCCTCGGACGATTCTTGCGATCTCCTCTTCTTCCTTACCTTCTGACTCAATTGCATTACAATCTTATATAACGGTGATAATCATTACACGTATCGTCGCACTCGAAAAGTGCTCGTACACATGACCTGTTACAATTTTCAACGTGGCGAATTACATAAAAGAGAAAACGTTCTTCTCTCCGAAAACAAACCTGTCTCTCTCTCTCTCTCTCTGGACCTCTGTTTTTTTCCAGAGAGAGAGAGAGAGAGAGCGGGTCATGTTTTTCGCAATCTCCATTTTCCGTGGATAATTTTTTGCGCGAGTCGCGTTTCGAAATATTTCTACAATTTCGAAAGCGAATATCCTCTTCTCGCGTTTCGCGCTTGTCGTCGGAAACGCAATGTGTGCGAAGGATCTGGAAATTTTACGTATATAAACTACGAAGTTATCCGATACACTTTCTCGCGCGCGCACCCTTTCTCGGAGCACCGCGATCGAAGCACACCCCGTCTCGCGGCAACGGTGGTGGTGGAGGCGGCGGCGGCGGCAACGGTGTGGCATCCCCTAAAACGCGCTTGCACGAGCAATCGATCCTCACGGGGAAGAAGCCGCTTTCGAGAGAGGTACTGACCTTGAGCTTGTCGTAGGTCGAGTCGAGTTCGAGCCGATGTACGAAGGGGTTGAGGATGTCGGCGCTGAGCGAGGAAGCGTCGGCGTCCGGCTGCTCGTTCCTCGCGTCCCCGTTCATCGCGGAACGGACGGGAAAAAAATTTATTGTGTCACGACGGTCCGGGATCTTCTTCCTCCTTCGAAGAATATGGAGTCTGCGAAAACCGTCCCTCTCGACTGGGCGAGAGAGAAACAGAGAGAGAGGGAAAGAAGAGGAAAATGTAAATGCGACGAACAACGGGAGGGGGGAGGGATCGAAAAATCAACAACGGAAATCACGGAATCAAAACAGAAACACTGACAAAAAGAGTCTCCCGAGACCAACGGTGCCCGCTCGCACCCTTCCGCGTACGGAAAGATTGACGGTCGACTGTGCACTGCGCTACCCGGACACGCGCCACCGCAAGAGCCTCTCGCCGAGGCTGCTGCTGCGGCGGCGGCGACGGTGTAACGGCGAATACGAGCGAAGTATCGCGCCGCCGCCGCCGCCGCCACCGCCGGGGTCGAGCAACGCCGACGACACGGTTAGCTTGTTCGAGATATTCGCTTTTGCTATTTAGAGAGATGCATCTCAATTAATATAAATTATTACGAAGGATATATTTCTGCGCCTTCTTATCTCCCTTTAATTAAAAAAAAACATTGAATTAAAAAAAAACAAAACAAAATTTTTATGCGAGTAGATTTTTTTATCGAGAACACACATGCGCGCGCGCAGTGTCCACGTAATTAAGCAAAGTTTCGCACTAAAGGTGTGTAATTTCAAATAATTGGCGTTTCGAGTTGAACGCAATTATACGTGTAATGAGCTACGGAATTTGCGGGTAATTGTTTATGTGTAACGAATTATGCATTTTGCAGTTATATCTCGATCAGTATGTCGATAATTTATAAAATACATTTCTGTCTCCCTCTTCTCTCAATTTGCTTGTAGCGTAATTAAATAATAAAAGATTGAAGAATAAACGAACAAGAGAGTTGTGTAACACAAATAGAAACGAATTATTGCACAACCGAATGATAAAAATATCTTTCTTTTTTTCACATTACCGCTTCAAAGTTTTGTTGACGCAATAACTTGACACCAATTTTTGATCCAAACCGGTTTGAATCTTCACTAGAGCATAGATTTCCGGCATAGAGAGAAAATAGCGTCGTCTAGCAACGATTTGAACCTTGCGACGACAGCGCGAATCAGAACCTTGCGGTAGCAAAGATTCCGACCGCATTAAAAAACAATGTCAAAACATTAAAATTAAAAAAAAAAATATTATTTTAGATACTGATCAAAGAACATACTCAAACAATTTAATGGGACAAGAAGAGAGAAGAACAAACATCCACGCAGATGCCCGCGCTGGACGTCTAACGGACGCTCATAACTCAATTATGACGTGTCTAAGGAACGTCTAACGGAGGTTCATAGAACGTTCCGGGTGGCGGAACAATAAAAGGGTTCCGGCAAATAATGTTTTATTCAGTATTGTCGCTTGTTCAACTATTTTCTGACGATTTTCTGTGCGTTTTTTTCTTTTTTTACGTCAGGAACACTTTATTTTACATATTTACATGTGTGTGTGTGTGTGTGTGTGTGTGTTTTTTTTAATTAATGAGATTACATCTCCCGCGTTGGTCTCTTTCTCTCCCGCTCTCTCAATCTCGCGCGCATACACATACGTTCATACTTTATTTTTTTTCACATGCTTCCTCTCCTTCGCGAATCAGTATATGTATGTGACTCAAAGTTTCAAGAAATTAGAAAAGAACATCGTGTCAGCTATTCACTAAATGCGTTCGACTAAAAAAAAACGAGTCTTTAGAACAGGCGGCTTCTCGTCGACCGAGCGATTTTGCTCGCGCGTTGTATCTATCGCTTTTTCCCTCCTCCTCGCATCTTTCTCGATCTCTCTCTTATTGCGTATTTCATTTATATTCTGTCGCCGCCACAAAAAAGCCGGAAGTAACAACGGAGAACTTTTCTCAAGCCAAAAAGTCTTCAACATAAATATAATCGGCGGCATTCGGCAGAAGACGCGCGACGATCGTTGCGCAATCGTTCGTTTAATTCTAATGATTTGTTTTTGTTCGATCTCTTCGTTTCGAGCGCTTTTGGCCTGATGAAAGACGTTAGGATCGAACTGTTGCGCAACGCGCGTTCTGCGGAATATCGCGCGGTTTACAACAAAACTCTTAACAACGGACACGACAATTAAATCGAGTTGACAAAAGTAACAAAAAGCTTAGATTACACTTACATGTTCGTCTTTTCTATATGAGGTGTGAATATACGTATTTGTGTGGATGCTCGGATCCTTGGACGTTGCGTTAGTTATTATTGAATATATTGTGTGTAACAAATTGAAAACGCAATTCTGAAAATTTCGCATATTTCGGTTCGAAGAATCGCACGGAGATCTAAAGAGGATTAAAAAAAGTGCGAAGAGAGACTCAAAGATTTGAGCACGATTGTGCACACTGTACTGCGGTGCATCAATTTCGGGAAAGGGTTTCCTTCTCTACGCACACACACGTAGAGAAAAAAATCCTTCCTTTATAAAGACATTAACGCGTTGCAGTGCGCAAAAAAAAATTAGTTTAATCAAGACCTAAATAGTATTTTAAAAATATGCAACAACGAAGAAAAAATCGCAAAAATTCAACAAGTAAAGCTGTTGAAGAGGGTGGAAAGTTTTTAGGCGAAGAGAAAAAAATCCAAGGACGTAAGCACTCGATTCTCAGATTATTGATTCCTTGAATCCTTATATTCTAATATATTATATATATTTATATATATGTATATATCACGTAAGTACGTACGTATATGCCATATGTGTATGCGTGTGTGTGTGTGTGTAAAATGTCTCTTATTCACGTCAATATTATAAATCGTCGTTGTATCTAGTTTTTGGTTTTTTTTTTTAACATTTCTCCAGCGCACAAGAGACGTTCGAAAGGTGTCCAGGAGATGGCTAAAATAATTTAGACGTCTCCGAGATATCCTTCATTCGATTTTCGCGCTGTCCGCGATCGCTGATGTTCTCGCCTCGCGATTTTGCGATGCCAATATAATTAATATTAACGCAAATATTAATCTAACGTCGATGTATGCGTATCGGTATTAGTGCCAATAAGTCGCTACGACAATAAGAGACATCTTTTTCCGTGTGTGTGTGCGTGCGCTCTCGCGCGCACGTGTACGCACGTGTGTGTGTGTGTGTGTGTGTGTGTAAACGCGTGTATGCGCACTTGTATACACACACGTTCTTTGGAAGTGAAATGTTCGCATTATTGAGGTATATCTACGTTTGAAGCATTCGGATATTGTCGGTTTCTCGAGAAGCTAGAAAATATGTGACTCCTCTCATAGCGAAGAGTCCGTTTGACAGTTCTGAAGTTTTTTTTTTCTCTTTCACGTTTTTAACGCGCACAACATATATATGTATACGCTTGGATCGCACCCCCTCCCCTCGGGGGAAACCCTCGAGAGTTTCCATTCTCCTCCATCCGCGAGTCCTCGAAAGAATCGTCGTCGCTTCTCACAATCGTTGTTTCAGAAGATATGCGCGTGCGACACATGAGCGGACGTCCGAAACGTCACTGAAGTGTGAAGATGGAGTACGCGCACGAGAAAAAAAACAATTAAAACTCGTTGCAACACTAGTGGTATATTAAAACAAAAAAAACAAAATTACATCCGTCGCTTATTGGAATGTTCGATCTTAGCTTTAGAATTTGGGTGACGCACCGCAACAGCGATCTTTCGGTGTGGATAGTAGTTTTTTTTATTTGCGTCCTTAATTTTCGCGATTAGTTTAAAACTAATTATTATATACACACACGCTTCTCTTCGAGTCAGCACTTTAGTGACGTCGCGAACGGAGAAATCTTCTTTCCCCCCCCTCCCCCCCATGATGAGACAAACGTGAAAGTTCAACGAGCGAATATTAAAGCAAATATTTTAACAGCGATATAGATCATCGTCGCGGAGTTTTTTTTTTCGAGAACGAATCGTTTAAAAAGTCAACTCGCGTGCGTTTATTATTTTACTTTTTTTTATATATAGATTTTACGTACTCGAATTATTACGAAATTACTTGAGCCTTTAAATCCTTGGATTCTTGGACCCCTGAATTCTGAGGTCCTTAGACTCTTAGATCCACGGATTTAGAGTCGTAAAACCTCGTACTCGAAGCGAGGATTTTTGTCCGCGCGCGCGCGCTCAGCCCGCCCGCCGCACAGTGTCCCCCAAAAAAAAGGGGATCAATACTCGATCTCGAAAGAGTAATGTAGTTCATTCGAACATCTCTCTCTCTCTCTCTCTCTCTTTAATTTAAAATCTAAACAGCATTGGGGGGAACCGCAAAGCGTCGGAGAAAATTAACGAGAAGTTGCACATACACACATACAGGAATTGCAAACTTTTAGCATTTCTTTTTTTTTTTTAGATCTGTTTGCGTCTCGCTCTTCCTTATATAAATTCGTTTACATGAGGAACTGTATATATATTCTTCGACTGAGAAGGACGAAAAACCTAAGCAAATTTTTTTTCAAAAAGTTGATCCCGTCTGGTTGATATTCTTATTTTCTTCTCTTCGTCAGAGTAACACCCGGTTACACAGGTTGGCAAAAAAAAGGGGGGGAGAGTCGCGCGAGAGGCGCGAGGAAACGAGAATCGCGCGACTCGCGTCGATTATAATAATTATAATAATTTTTTTAATTTTAAACACCGTTTTCACAGCCTGGCTGAAGTCCTTTTTCAGTCACTTCCTTCCTTCTCCGTTGACCCTTGAGAATCATATCTGAAGTCATATGGTCCAAACCTGCACTTTCTCGGCTACGACGCACCAACTCGCGTGGTCGTAGTACGACGAGATGATGTGCAGATTCTGGACGTACTTGTTGATTAGCTGATCCAACTCGCCCTCCCGAAAGACGTGGTAATATTGATGATAAGTTATCGAACCGCCTCCGCGATCCGAGGGCAATGACTCCTGGGACGACGCGTTGCTCATAGATTCGGTCGTGCTCGTGGTGGTGGTGGTGGTGACCAGACAGTCCGTCGCGTCGCGTTTCTTCGCCTCGCTCGACATCTCGTCCAATGAACGACCGCGTTCCTGGAGTCTGCGTCGCTCGACCGACGATCGACGATTGTTCTCCGCGTTCAGATTCGACACCAACGACACGGTGCTGCCGGTGAACAGTCTCGCGGTCGAACACTCGGCTTGGCTTCCGTTGTCGCTCAAACTCGTCGTTGTGTTGTTTTCCATCAGAGAGTCGCCCACGTCGCTCGAACCAACCGACAACACGTCCTGGGACGACGAGTTGATCCATTTGTTTCCGCTTGTGGTTTTCAACTCGACCGCGTCCTCGAATCCCTCCCCCGTTTTCGACACCATCACGAAGTCGAGCATGTCGTCGGACGTGCTGCGCATGAGCGGCGAGGTCTTGGAGCAACGTCGCTCCGTGCGATCGACGTTGCAGGATTTGGAATCGACGTTGCAGGATTGAAGATTGAGCGCGTTGTTGGGATTGAGCTCGTCTTTGGGAGCGATCGTTTTTTTCGCATCGCACGCGGCGGGCTCGGATGCAACGTCGAATTTCGATTTCTCGCCGGAGGATTGAGGATTGAGTCCGAGCGTGTCGTCGTTCTCGGTCTGAACGTTCTCGTATTTCGATCCTCGTCTCGATGATCCGTCAAAGTTAGGCTGAAGGGGCACGGAGTGGTCCTCGCAGACGGTTTTCGATCTCGGTTGTTCGGACGACCGGACCGCACCGGCGGCGAGCTTCTCTTCGGGTTTGTCGTACGCTTCGTTTACGATCCACGAGGTCTCCTTGGGCGCTTGATCGCAGTCGTCCCAGCAGGCCGTGGTGTTGTTTGCAGATTCCGGATTATTGTTATCCGCAACATTCAGCGACGTGGTGGTTTGCGACGTCGCTGGGTGGACTCCGAAGATATCGAACGACGAGTTCTGGCAATACCGGCTTATGTCTCGTATGAGATCGCTGCTCGACTCGACGTTGTAACCGCTCAGATCAACCGAGGCGGATTTGCGCGGATCGTGCTTCAGGTAAGCTCGCGTTCGAACGCTCGACTGCGACCAGACGTCGTTGTTGTTGTTTCGTCGTTGTTGCGCGATCTGCGAGAACGACGACCGTTCCGTTGACTGGCCGCTGTTGCGTTGAATCGCCGCGCCCACGGCGTCTTCCAGAGAACTCGCCACGTTCGCGGCGGCCTCGAGAAGTTTCATCGATTGCGAGGATATCGTCTTTCCGCTCTCGAGGAGAACGCGCGACGTCGAGCGGATCGCGTCGATTCCCGTCAGACCGCCACCTCGGTCTTGGGAAGCGTCGCGCGTCAATTCGGTTCCCGACGTGTTGTTGTTGTTGTTGTTTTCCACGGACGACGCGAAATCCTCGCGCTTCCAAGAAGGATTATTCGGAGATTGAATCGCGCTTGAATCTTCGAACGTCGTCGCTTCGACGATTCCCGGACTCGATGTTGACTCGTCGTCGCGCACATTTTCCCTCGTCTTCTCGGACGACGCCTCCACCGGGTCGTCTCCGTTCGACGACCTGGAGGCTTCTTCGTCCGCCGCGGCCGCGTTTTGCGCGCTGTTCTTATTCCTTTCCTCGGCTTCTTTTCTCGCTATGTACTTCTCGTCCGACGTGACGCTGATGACCGACCCGACCGATTCCGGCGACGAGACGCCGCTCGAGTCGCTGTCCAGGTCGTCGGTCTCCGGATTGAACAGCTCCAGAGAAAGCAGACGCGGCAGAATCCTCGTCACGGTCTCGAGACGACCCGAGGCCGCCGTTGAGGCCCGTCTGACCAGCGGGAACGACGGCCGGCTGCGCGTCGCGAAACCCGGTTTCGCTATGAGCAGTTCTTTGATTTGATTAAGTCGGGCCTTCCGGTTGTCATCCTCGTTCAAGACCGGTTCCCGAGTCTTGGTTACGTCGCTGAAGGCACGTATCAGCGGCGCGGTGTCCGACTCCGCGGGGGTCTCGGCGGTCGGGGGTTCGGGCGCCAGTCCGCGTGACGACGACAAAGCGTTTCCTAACGTTTCCGCGCCGACGGTTTTCGCCGTCTCACCACCCAGACGATTCGCGTTTGCGACAGTTGACGTTGTTGACGTTTGCTTCAGCAACGGCGACACACCGATCACTTTGAATCTGGAGGACAGACTGCCGGTTGTTGCTTCCGGGGGTTGTTTGACGCGCGGCGACGGCGGTGCCGATGTCGTGGTGAGCTGCAACGCCGCCGGACGCGGCGCGGAAGGAACCTCGTTTGTTGCCGCGGACGACGCCGTAGATGGCGCCGCGGCGGGCGCGGCAACGTCCGCGGCAGGTTTCGGCACGAAAATCACGGACGCGAAGCTGTCCTCGGAATCCACGCTGGTGTCGCTCTGCAAACTGCTGTCTTTGGACGAGTCCGAGCCGTCCTCGCGCGAGAGTCGACGTTCGACGCCCTCGATGCTGCGTTTCATAACCGCGACCGGTTGCACCTTGTTGTTGTCCGCCGACGGCTTCGATATCGTTGTCGTCTCCGTCGTCGTCGTAACGGATACCGATTCGTTCTCACCGGATTTCCATCCCTGCAGCATCCGCACGAAACCGTTCTTGATAGACATGCTGGACACCTTTTCGATATTGGTGGTCGAGCGCTTGATCTTGCTGGTGAGCCCGTTCTTCAACAGCTGAAAACGCCGGCTGGCGTTAACCGGACTGATCGAATCCTTGAGCGCCTCGAACGTGCGCCACTTGCAGATCAGCTCCTCGTTGAGCGACGCCTGCTTCATGATGTTGCGGCGCACTCGCTCCTTCTCCTCCAAACGATCGACCGACATCAGTTCCTCGTTCATCGAGCTCTGCTTCAACGGCACGTTGCGCCTGCGCAACGACTGACACGAAGAGAAGTTGGGAAGATCCTTGATCAGATTTTCAATGGCAGTGTCTTCGGGATTCTCCATCAAACCACCGGAGGTTTCCTCAACGCACGATTTCTGTTTGACCAGTCGCGGCTTCGAGCCGCTCGACGAGGACGAGACCGATCGCTCGTCCAGGACGAGTTCGGACGAGGAGAAACCGGGTATGCTCGAACGCGAACGCACGAGATCGAGTCGCTCGATCTCGAGAATGTCGCCGAGGCTCTTTGACTTGATACTGAGCGTGTCCGCCGAGTGTTTGTTCGTCATCGTAAGCGTGTGCGTGATCTCGACGCGACGCAACTCGATCGGCAGATCGTCCACGTCGGTCGTGTCCTCGGAGTCGCAGTGTCGCCGGCTCTTGGTGCTGCTCTGCCAACTCCCGGGAAACCAAGCGCCGCTTCCGCGTTTGCTCCTCGCTAGTTTCTGCGACAGAATCGAACGTACATACATACGATTTTCCCGATTTCAAAATATAGCGACGAGAGAGAATGTTGTTAATTTCTCTTCCAAGCTCTTTTTATTGTCGCAACAAAGCAGACGAGTTAAACCAGATAAAGAGACCGAAGTGGCATCTCTCTCTCTCGCGAGAAAGAAAAAAAAACACTCCCAAACGCGCGCGTTTTGGAACTCGATAAAGTTTGATTTTCGTCAATTTTCTGGGCCGCAAAAATCGGATGTTTATGTAAAAAACGGGGTAGTAGTTGGCAGTTTTACCTGCAGTGCTCTCCGGAAACAGCTGTAACAGGTCTCATTCGGGCTGGAGAGGCTGCTGGTGGATGGCGACAGGCTAAATATCGGATCGATCCAATAACTCTTGCTTTTGCATTTTCGTTGGCTATTTCTGGAACGGAGAGAGAGAGAAATCATGACACGTATGACCTACATTCAACGCTCGCGCGAGAAATAACAAAAAAAAAAAATCCTAAACCAATGCGCGAGAACGGCATTGTGGTGTAATTTTTGTTAAACGTACGATACAACTTGCGATTGCCGCCGTATTTTCTCTCTCTTCGGAAAAACTACTCACTTTTTGGAAGATGACGATGTGTGTTTCTGAGCGGCGGCGTCATCTCGCTTCTCGTTGCCGTCGGACGCGCTCGAACGCTTCGCCCCGTAATCCGATCCCCCGCTCATGCAATACGACTTGGGCCACGGTATCAAAACATCCTGCGATTCAAACTGCGAACAACGTAACGCGACAAAATGCAATTCGGGGTTCGAGATGTGAGACAAAAAAAAACTTCGAGTTCCTTCTTACTTTTCGATGTTTCTGTTCCATAGCCCAGACGGATATGACGAGTCGGCCTCCGATCCTGAGGACTCGGGCTAGCTCCTTCAACGCGTGCACCCTTCTCTCCGTGGTGGCGAAGTGGTGCACCACCGCGATCGACAGCACCGCATCGAAACTCTCTTCCCGGAACGGCAGGGCCAGATTGTCACAAATCAAAACCTTGTCGCAAATGCGGGAAAAAATTATTTTATAAAGTGCGTTTTTTTTTATTAATTTGACAATTTTTTGTAAAAAAAAAATACATTTTGTGCTCCAAAAGATTTTTTAACGCGGAATTCATTTGAAAACAAGAGCTTTCGAAAAGAGAAATTTTACATGTGTGAGGACTTTGTCTGATCAACGGGTGATACGAATTCGGCGAATTTTGAAATCGCGGAATATGTAACGCAAACAATAAATTAAATTGCTGCGTACATCTCGACTATATTTCAACTCGTCTTTCAATTAATTGACAAAACACGCGCTTAAATCAACAATCATCGGACACTGCAAAATCCTCTCGTTCGTTTAATTCGCATTAATGTTTAAATACGCGATTTAAAATATTGTCAAATTAACTTAAAAGCGACACATACGCACAACATCCAAATATCCAAGTTAAAACAATTTTTTCTATACCTCGTTTTCTTTCTCTCGCGCGATGTCCGTGAAACGTTTGCATCGGTCGACTCCTATTTTGAAGATGCTGTGATTTACGCTGAGATATTTCCCGTTGCCGCAACCTGCATAACGAAGGAGTTAACATTGTTACACAGTAAATGCGCATTATAACGTACGTATCCAATATTATCGGATATCTAGAGCAGAGCATGCAAATTCTACTAACAAGTGTGCGAGCGCGAACGAATTCTTTGGCGGAAATCTTACTTCTACGTTGTTGATGTGTTTCTTTAAATTCTTTCGAGAAAGAATAATTCAGTAGAGAACAAACTGTTAGCATCAGAGCGCTTCAAAATGAAATTTTACAAGTTTTTTACTTTAACTACAAAGTACTGTTACAGTACTTGTGTGCAAAAAATGTACATTTTGTTATTTTTTGTTGAAAGGGGACAGGAGGAGAGGCAAAGCTATTTGAATTTTTTCGTATAAAAAAACGATTGTGAAGTTTTACACGTATAAATATTGTTTGCGTACGTAATTGTTCAAAAATAATATTAAAAAAAAAAAAAAAGTGTCAACAGCACACGGTGTTCCCAAGCGGTCACCCATCTAAGTACTAACCGTGCTCAACGTTGCTTGACTTAAGTGATCGGACGAGAACTTGTATTTTTCAACGTGATATGGCCGTTGACGATAGATTTTGTTCTTACATTTGTACATATGTAAGTAAATTCTCAATTTTAAAAAGATTATTTTAAACAAAATAATTAATAAACAATGAAACATAAACTTTTTTATAAGACCAACAAAAAAAAAGCTAATTATGCACATTAAGAGAGTCACCCCCGATTTCAATAATTTTTACATAAGTTATCAAGTTATTATACTGAATCATTCTTTCTCGAAAGAAATTTGTCCTGTTGACGCGATCGATAATATGGCAATAAGCTTCGTTACATCTATAACATATATATCTATTTATATATAAAATTGTTTGAACCAACCGATATCGCAGACGAGAGCGCCGGGCTCGAGCTCCTGAAGAAACTGATACACCCGTGGCCAGTGTTTACTCTGCGTGGTTTTCTCGGCGCATTGCTCGTAAACTTCGTGAACGTAGGCTTGCTCTAAGGCCACCGAGCGAGCTGCATGCTCTCCGTCGCTCTCAGACATCCCTCTCGCTAAGCTGATTTATCCCTCGTCCACATGTGCGCTCGCGATGCTGCACAGAGAGAGAGAGAGAAAGACGTCGTGTTTCGTCCCAAAAAATCGATCGAGGAATAATTGAAGTGCGATTTCAAATAATTATTTTGGGGTATCGCGCGCGCAGACACATTTTGGTCAGAAAAATATTGCGTCCGAGTAACACGCGCGGTTTTCGGAAAATGCGGTCGCGCGAAAATGACAAAAAGAAAAAACACTACCTATTGAACTAGAAAGTTTCCCCAAATTTTCCACAATAGAATAACGTAAAAAAAAAATCTAATGAGTGAGAAAACGTTTTGGATCTCTTTTAATGTAATGTTGTCGCCAAGTATCGGATAGAACATCTAAAAATACAACGAGACTATAAATATAACACACTTTTTTGTTAATTAGAAACGGGCAACGCGAGTTTCGATATTTAATACAGAAGCGAATCCGAGAGAGGAATCGGAGCACTCGAACTCGCGCTCCGATTCAAAAACTCCGATTTAAAAAATCTCTTTGACCAAACAACAACCACGTCGCGAAGACATAACTCTTCTTTCTTTCGCCGAACAGTCGCAACATCCCGGAAATCCTCGGAAACGTGGACGCATTTGTGTCAACAAGCGCGTTGCAATCCCGGAGGATCCCGGGTTTTCTTCGGGACTTCTTCCAGGCAGGTCCGACGATTTTGTTTTTCCGAGAACACAACGACCGTTCGAAATGCAAACAATAACTCCGAGTTCAGGGGGATTCTTCCGCGTGTCTTCCACGCTCGGTTTTGCTTCTGCACCCGCGACGACGACGACGACGGACGCGCGTTTTTTTTTTCTCATAGACCGATGTCGCACGGCGGCAAACATCCGCAATAGAAGAACTCCTGCAGCAATCTGAGCAACAGCTTGTCGGGTCTCGGCTTCTCCGATCCGTTCTCCGACGCCTTCTTGGCGCGATCTTTGCGATAGCGCAAACGGGGCACCGTGTAAACGCGACACCATCGCAGAAAATCGCCGGTGTCCTCCGTTCGTATAAAGGTAACGATCGCCCAGAGGGTGCAGAGATTCCGGGACTTCTTTCTTGCGTGGAGGTAGAGCTGGCAAATGTCCAGAAACGTCATTAGATCGACGACGCTCCTTTCCATTGGGGTGAAACGACCGACCGTTCCAGAGGGGATGTGGCGACAAGCGCGCGCGGGAATAACAAGCAACGCGCGCGCTGTTTTATTCCGGGACGCGCGCGTCAAAGACGACCTCGGGAGTCAAAAATCGCGATCAACCGATCCTTTAAATAGATCCTTTTGCGAACTACACCGAGCGGAAAATCCGCCTGTGGCACGAGGGCTGTGTTTTCCACTCGCGCCGCCGCGTCGCCGCCGCCGCCGCCACCGCCGCCGCCAGCTCCGCATTGTGTGCCGTAGGGCGACGGAGGCAGATGGACCGACTTCAAAGAGCAACCCCCTCCCCCTTCCCGGTTCGTCGTCATCATCTCAGTCTCGGGACGCGCGAGAGAAGAAGGGAAGGGCCGCGCGCGTACATGTGTGTGCGTGTATGCGCGTCCCGTTCGCGGCTGCCCCGATACGCGGCTGCGCGCTGAATTTATTCGATATTACCCTCTTTCGAATAACTGGGTTAGTTTGTGTCGGTGCACCAGTTTAACTAATTTAAAGACATGCCTCGTGCGCGACGACTGAATGTCAACTGTCGTCGTCACTCCGCCACGTTCTCGCGGACGGACGACCGGACGCGCGCACGTCGACGTGTACGAAACATCGATACGTGCTCCGCGTCTGTCGAACCGCTTCCGAATAACGCGCGAAACTTGTGTGCGTAATATCGCTCGACTTTCGATCGAGCTTTCGATCGACCTTCGAGAATCGCGCGAGAGAGATCGAGCGCGCGATGAGAGAGACACGTCGGAAGCGCGCGACAATTAATTGGATTTCGCAGCGCGGACCTTGAAGAGGAATCGCCTCTTTTCCCGCTACGCGTGTTTAAAAATAAACACGCAGCGCAATTGTAATTTACACGTTACCATCGTCGCACGTGTCTCTCTTTTCACCGACGTCAACGACGCGCGAGCGAACTGAATTATCATCGTCCGCGGCTTTGTATTGTTTCGCGCCGATATCGAGTATAGAATAAAGAGACTCCCCGTCCACATACGTTGCTCGTGTGATAACGATTTAAAAATAGAACGAAAAATGCATCCCCCACACGCGAAGCGCTTACGTCACAGACTGTGTGTTCGTTCAAGGACCAAGGGCCGCATTGACACGTATCGAAAGCACATGTACTCGCTTTTGATTCGCTTGTAATTAAACGGGAGGAAAGAAAATTGTTTCCCGGAGAAGATAACCGGTTCGTTTATTTTTGTTTTTTTAATTGCAGATTTTTCTCTCCCCCGAAACGCGCGAACATCCGATTGTCGCGGATAAAAAATTGCAAACTTGCGCAACGTAGATTCGTTATCTTTCGCGGAGAGAGAGTGTGCATCGCGCGCGCAATATAATATGCGGTATCGCGTCGACGAAACGCTGCGGAGGAGAACCACTGTGTGTCAACGCAGGTTGGACTACGTACTACGTAACGGGTGGGTTGTAAATGTGGTGGTGGTGGGTCTCGGCAACGCGCGTGGGTGGTACACGTAGAAAAAGGCACACGGCAATGTGCCAACCGTGTGCGTGAGAGAGAGAGAGAGAGGGAGCAGCGCCATGAATGAAAGTGCCGCGTATCGATTTATCTGCGCCGTCCTACATACGAAATATGATAAATATATACAGAGCGCGCTCCAGAGGGTATCGAACGATTCCCGAGATGACGCTTTTTTAATAATATCTTCTCTCTCTCTTTCTCTAATCGTCCCTCGCTTCGGACTCGAACAACCGATTTCAACGTAATTAAGCCGAACGACGACGCGATTAATGTAAATTCGCGTTAATCGCGAGCGAGATATTCAATCGTTTTTTTTTTTTTTTTTTGTTTTGCGAGAAAACAATGGAAGCAACTGTGCAATGCGGGAAGAGAGAAAAGACGATTCGCACGCCGCTTTATTGAAAGTAAGTATGTAAAAAGGCAATGTTAATTATCCGCAATATATTTATGGAAGTAAAACGGATATAAGGGAAAAAACAACACGCGGAGATGTGCAAATAACAACGCAACAATGAGAGTTACATAACGCGCAAGCACCTGTGTGTGCGTGTGTGTTTTTTTTTATTCCGTCCTCGATTGTTCGATAGTTAACGTCTCTGCGACGTTTCACTTCTGAAACGCGCAAGATGTCAATCCGCGATCTGTAAATCGAGCGAATATACACAATCCGTTTCCTTTCGAATCGCGACACGGAAACCCACAACGTTCCCCGTTGCAGACTTCCATTAGAGATAAGTTCATCGGACGTCACACGGACGTCCATTGTAAAAATGATTCGAGAAGATGAAAATCAATGACTTCTTCGAAGACTATGTTTATGACAATTTCGAAAAGCGAGACGATGTTTTTTTTTCACCAATCGGACGTGTACAAAATCTCGCGTACAACCGACCGCGGAAATTAAATCCGCGATTGTGTGCGACACACCAGCGTTAAAAAAAAAAGAAAAACGCGTCACCGTGTTTCGAAACGCGATATGGCGCCATTATTCATTCATGCGAAATTACCTTACCGTCTCTTACGTCAATGTGACTACTAGTGGATAGCGCTTATAGAGTTCTCGAGGGGTGCGCGATCTCGCCCCCGCTGCGAAACTCCGAAGGACGCGGCGAGTACAAAGAAGACGACTCCGGTCGAAAAAAAAAAAAATCGCATAGGATTCATTCGCGAAATCGCGAAAATCGTCGGAGCGTGAAACGCGCGCGCACACACACACGCACGAGAGAGAGAGAGAGAGAGCGCGCGCGCGTTATCGATTGCGGCGTGTTCCATTCTCTCCGCATCAATATATTGATAACGTCACTCTTTAAAAATCACTCTTATCGCGAGAAAAAACCGCAGCGCGTTTCTCGCTCGCGAGGAACTCGATTTTCACCCGCGAGGAACCGCATTATTTGCGCGCATACCGCGCGCGCGCTCAAGCCGGCCGCCATGTCGCGCGAGATCTCGTCGTCGTCGTCGTCGTCGTCTCCTCGAGTAAAAAAGAGATTTCGCACAGGAGACGAGCACCCCTGCAGTATCCTGATCGCGCGTCTTGCTGACGAAGACGCTCCGATTTTTTTTTCCAAATCTTACCTGGGTCATGAAAGAGGCGGAATCTTCATGCTCGTTGTGAGACAACACACGACAAGAGGGTGCAGCAGCGCGATGACAGCAACGGCGTCGGAGACGGCGGCAACGGCCGGTACTGGTGCTGATGCTCGTGATAATATCTGATGCGGCGTTCGCGCGGAATCGGCGTCGCGCGATTGTTCGCGTTTCATCGCGCCGACGAAAACTGGGGGGATTCACCCTGTCACATCGCCTCGCGCGAGCCGAGCGCCGTAATTTTTCTCGCTCTTTCTTTCCACTCGCCAACTTCGTTCCTTTGCGATTTTTTTCTTTTTCTCGCGGCCTCTCCGAGATATATTCGCGGAAAGCGGTCACCGAATGAAACACGCGCGTTTCCGCGAGGAATCGTACCGACCGACCGAACGAACGATTCTCCGACAATGGCTGCGAATCCGCTGGGGGTTGAAGGGAGCACGCGCGCGCGCGAGAGGGGACGCGACGCGACGCGGGCGTCGCCGTGACGCATTACCCCAGCAGCGGAAGAGGGAGGAAAGGAGGGCGGAAGAGTAGAAAGAGAGTGGGTGTAGAAAGATATGTTTCGCGTGTGTGCCAGCTGCGGGGTAGGTGGATAGGGTAGGTGTATATAGGTGGGTTGAAGGTGTGCAAGAAAACGTGTAACTTGGCACACAGCTGCAATGAATTTATAATAGCCAAGCCACCCTCTGTGAAACACAAACGCGCGCTTGTTTCTTCCTTGTCCCCCATTTCTCCTTCTCTCTCTCTTTCTCTTCCTCCGCGATATTATTTGTGGATCCTTTGCGGATCCTAGTGACGCGCGTTACGAACGTCGAGAGGGTTGGGAGAAGAGCGCAGAAAGATTTCTCACACACACACACACACGCATACCTGGACGAACCGCTGAACAAACATACGCGCGCGTCCTTACGTAGTTTACATTATTTTTGCGTGCGCACAAGCACGTTTAAAATAAAACAATACAGCAGTAAACATAAAGAAATATAATAATACAATGAATTAAATATTTAAGTTTACACCTAGTTTACATCTCTTTGCTACGCGAATCAAATAAAACTTATTTTTCAATGGACGTGTTATAAAAAAAAAATAAACATATATAAAGTTTATAAAATTCTTTTTATTTCCTATTGTGCCTTATATAATATGTTAATAAAGAACATATATATATATTTATTATATATACGTAACGCATATAAAAAAACCGCGAAATTTGGTAATACTTTTCGGAATACGCGTGCGCGATCATGTAAATGAGTTTTGCCTAAGTTTGTAGACTTGATTTAAAGACGAATACTGCGAGTAGCGAAACACGTCTTCTATGTTAAGATCACATCGCAAGATCACCACGCCGGATGGGTTCACTTTGACCTTAATCTTGGTCTGCGGTGTCAATACGCCGTAGTCCACGTCCTCGTACAGATCCTGGGAAATAAAGAAAGAAGAAAAGAATACACGCGGATTGCAACATAAACCCGGAATCTTCTCGGCGCGATTTGACCGGTCGGAAGATACTTTCTCCTGATTAAAAGCGCCACTTGTTACGTTACCTCCACTCGATATCCTCCTGGGTACTGCAAACCCAGCTCTTTCAGTGTGACCGACACGTCCGACGGCGTGCCGTCTGTTCGCCTGTTGACGAACGCGATCGCGTAGGAATAGTAGGTTTGGTAAATCGGAGTGATGGGCCTGGCCCAGATCTCGATGCCTTTGTGCTGAAAATTGTACAAGTTAACGATAGATAATCGATCGATATAATCCGACGACTTTGATGAAACACAATTACCGACGTGTGTCAGAGAACACAAATAATTAATTAATCTCGCATTTTAATTAACCCGCAACAATTGGTCGCATTTCATATATAAATTGTTTGCTTTTCATCACTCACTTTGTATATCCGTCGACCTTGAATGCCCAGCGGATCTTGATCTACCGCAATAATTTTCTTATTTTGCAAGATGGCTTTGTATTCCGGTCTGATTGTCCTGAGATCGACGGACATGAGCAACGGCGCCGCCAATATAGCCCAGATCGCCATTTGCGTTTTGCTCTGTTCGTAGCTCAGTCCGAAGTTGCCGATAATCAACATGTCCGGATCGTTCCAGTGTCCGGGACCGGCGATCGGGACGATCGCGTCCTGATTGTTGCCGTAGTAATCGATTATGCTCTCCACGCTGGCCCAGGAATCCTGAATGTCGTCGAAGTTGCGCCAGAGGTTGCAGTGCTCGGCTATTGCCGTGTAGTTTGGCTGAAAAATTCAGGCAATCAGTCAGAAATATTTGTAGAAATATATCAGATCTGTTGAGACGATACTAACCTGCATGCCAGCGTAGATTTGATAAACGGGCCAGCTGCAGGAGTAGATCATTTGTTTTCCAGTTTGATTCAGGTGAAATCCAAACTCGGGATAGCCTTCGAGTGTGTCACATTCATTTTAATTCTAATTTATTCATATTTTTTCTTTTGAAAGAGAGAGAGTAGTACTACTCTCACATTGACTATTTATAAGACGCAACTTGTATATACCTCTGTCCATATCAACCGGATGCGAGTAACATCCGTCCAATTTCACATAGTCCACATCCCAGGATGCGAATGTAGCGGCGTCTACGTCGAGATAACCCAAAATACCCGGGTAACCGGCACAGGTGTAATTGCCATAGTCCTCGTAGATGCCAAACTTCAGACCCTTCGAATGCACCTGCGGTACAAGCAGTAATTTTGATCAGATATGTGACAGCACAGTTGCAGAAAAACTAGCGAGCAAATTTGACTGGGGGAAATAAACACATTCATGTTGATTTTTACACGATCAACAAACTTTCTTCAAGATTTGTGCTAAAGCATCACTAAGTGACAACAAACACTGATGAATTACATAATCCGCCAGACTCTTCATGCCATATGGGAATCTTTCTCTGTCCGGTATAAGCTGTCCACGTAAGTCTCTCTCTTTCTCCAACCAACAGTCGTCCACATTAATGTACTCATAGCCTGCTGCGGCGTATCCTTCGGCCACCACAATGTCTGTCATAGTCCGGAAGAGACGGTCACTGTGAAAACATAGAAAATCACACAGCTGTGACTTCTCTCGTTGTACATTCTCACTTGCTGTCTGGTACTCCACATGTAGACAGTGTCCAGGCTGCTGGAAGGGGGGGGCATTCTCACCTTATGCAGTTGTCGGGATCATTCTTGCAGTCGGTGTTGCACCTGAATCGCTCCCACGCCAACCAGCCCATCGGTGGTGTCCTGGCCAGGCCGTTCTCCAGCGCCGGGGCCAGCGTGGCCAGTGACAGGCCAACACAAAGGATCCACAAGTTGCGCGGCATTCTGCGGGCAGTGAATAAAGCTGGTGTTGTCAGTCGGTTGAGGGTGATTGCGGCGGTGCTACCAGGTCGGCAGCATAGTCCAGAAATGCAACGTGAGAGCAGGATTCCCGTGACAGAACAACAACCGACGGAGGAGAGGTCATCGGGAGAGTTGCTTGCCAGGAAGAACAATGCGAGACGCGAACGCGTGTAATGACGAGGCGCGCCTACCGTACTGATCTGATATAAGAGGCAAGCTCGCTCGCTCGCACGCTCGCTCGCCGCCGCCGCCGCCGCCGCCGTCGCTGCGAAATACTTTCACCCAATGCCCCATTTCATTTTTACGCGCGATCACCGTCACCGACTCGCGCCGTGCCGCGCCTGCCTCCGCTCCGCCGATTCCGCTGACGTTACCCCAACGACGGTCTTACAGTCCCCGACCCCGTATGTTACGAGAGCACGATCGCTAGTTTTTTTTTTCTTTCTTTCTTTCTTTCTGTGAGAGACGATGCGCAACCGTGTATATCCTTCCTTTTCTTTAACAATTGTAGTATTTTTCAACCCACATCGAAGAGGAGGATTCTTTTTGCCGCGGATCTCGTTTCTCTCTCTCTCTCCTTCTATCGAAAAACACAAGCTTTGTTTTTTGAAAAATAAATTAAACACCGCGAGAGAATGAATAAAAAACAAACTGATCACACGGTCTTGCTTTTCAAATCGTTCCCCCCTCCGCATCTCGAATTCAACGCTGACCTTTTCCGAGCACGTTAGGCTTTTTCATCAATGTAGTACTCCTTTCTTCCTCATATTCGCCGCGGGTGAACTCCGCGTGATTGATGTCTTCGGGGCCTCTCGCACATCTGCATCTCGCGCCGCATCAAAATCCCCCTCGCGAGTTAACAAACTTATAGCCCGGATGGCTGTTTTTTCTTTTTTCCCTCGATCGCCTTCGATTCGACACCGACGTGTGTACTTTGGAGCGGAGAGAGAGACGGAGGTTAGGGATCGCGCGAAACGGACGGATATATAGGTTAGATTCTTTTCGATCTCTCGCAATGTGACATTTGGGAAATGTCACATTGCGAGTTTTTCGCGAATTAATCCGATCGAGATTTTGAATCTTTGCCCGCGCGAATTTTCGCGCGGTTCCCGACATTGTTTCTTTCTTCTTCCTTTTTTTTTTTCGCGTTTCACAATCAAGTTTCTCCGCAATGAGATTTCTTTACTATTTGCATCGATCGACCGTCGCTCGCGGCAGGTTCCTGGGAAGAATCGCAAGAGCCGAGACTGTTGGAGAAAAACGAAAATCTCTCTTCTCGCTCTTTCACGAAAAAAAACCGCAATTTTTTGTCGAACAAAAATAATTTTTGAAAATTATTTCATCTTCTCTCTCTCTCGTACGATGATTTTGGAAAACTTTTAGTCGAGTGTATCCACTTCTGAAGCACCACTGCTTTTGTTTTTTTTTTGCGTTCAAATCTATCATATAACTCGCAACTAATTTTACAGCTGTTTCGCAAACAGAACTCGGGCTTCGCGCGCGTGGGAGACAATTGTGAAAATACCAGGTATTTTTTCCGAAGGCTAGAAAGATGTTGAACAATATGATTGCCACGTGTCCTTCGCATCTTAAATCGATGCGTCAAGGTTTCCTCGCGTTAAACGCGCATCATAATACGCGTGCAACAACGCGTATACAAAAAACTCATCGCAAAAAAACTGCAAGAAAATAACAATAATAACAACAACCTGTTTTCTTGTTCTCTTCACGTCGCCTCGATGTGCATATAGTCGGCGATTTGGTTGATGCTCGCACGTAGACTCGTTGTTAATAAAAATGAAAGCATCTGTCTGTGCGTACGCGGGAGGAGTACCTATACGATAGCGTGTTAAGAGAGCGAGAGGAGACGGCGAGAGCGAGACTACGGAGCGATTCGAGCGGAGTGAGAAAAGGACGACGCGCGACACGCGGGCAATGAGAATAGCGCGGGTGGGAGAGATGGTAACTTTAATAAAATAGACGACGTCGCTCGATTCTGCTTTTGACATATCAACGTGTTGTGCACACACGTACAAAACGTCTCCGTTATGTCACCGTTGAAGTTGTTATTATTATTATCATCGCTATTATCAAATAAATTATTGTCATCGCGTTACGCCGAATTGTTACTTGCTTCTCTGTTCCGGTACAGGCATTGCATCAATCTAAGGAAATTGTTGTCACTCTATTATTACTCTGCGCGACTGTGTTGTTGTTGTTGTTGTTATATCTCGTTTAACTCGTTACCAAATTATTTCCGCGTGGCGCGGGCGCCGCGAGAAAGTTGCCAAATAGACGCGGACCGGTATTCGCAATTTTTTTTTTTAGTACTTGTGTCATTTTACACACGTGTCGGATTGAAGAGAAAAAGCCAAGAAAAAAAACATAAGAGAGAAAAAAATGAATACCTTGCTCTTGAAGCGGTGCGGAAGAGAAGCGCGGCGGTCGTCGCGACACAGGCGCTTCTACTGTGAAAAAACCCACAATCCCGACATTCTTTTATTCGGCACAACCGCGTCCCCGTATCGCGGAAATCCGTATCTCCGGATACTTCGCCGATCAGAGTCGATCGATCTTATCTCGCGATGTGCGCGCTCGATTGTTTCGAGCGCGTGTTACCGATTTCATTTCAAATGTGTGTTACAATTAATCTCGAGAAGGATTTGATTTCGCGAGCGAAAGAAATTGCAGCGCGTTATCACGGTGAGAGAATTATGTGCCGGAAATCGTTTTATGCCGGTCACAACAACGGTCGGCTGGCGAGAGGATGCCGGAGATAATGGACGAATAATTAATTTTATTTATACGTTCCTGTGTGATTTTCTGGAACACATATTTCGCGAGAACGTCGGCGAAATTGAAGAAAAATATTTAAAACCCGGATACATATTTTTTTAAATTTTTCTTTTCGCGACGCGATACGTGAATTTCAAAGAGAGGGAGAGAAAAAATATTCTCGCCAATATCTTTCGATCGCCTTTAATAACATCAAATCGTTATCTCTCTCGCTCGTTGTCTCGGTAATTAACAACAATTGACATTTGTTATCTCTAATAATTTTGTCATGTGCGCAACACGCGCGAGATTGCAAAACGCGTGAAAATAATATACGCCTTTGTTTCGTCCCGCCGGATAGCGATCGCGATCGAAGAGCGATTTATTTCGTTGCGTCACGAAAAAAACATAATTGTGATATAATACATTTAATTACGAGTCGGGTATATCTTATCGTTCGCGATAAAAAAAGAATACCCGCGCTCTAATTATGTATAGGGAAGACCGGGGCACATTGTGACATGCAAATTATATTATTAAAAATAACAAAGTATACACGATATGATGTAATATTGAGTACAT
>QVNV01002998.1:0-35487 GCA_014825455.1 Pseudomyrmex pallidus
TGTGCCGGGAGGAAAATACACAAAGTGTCGTGTGTCGTTGCGTCACTCCATAGGGACCCGATCTTAACCATAGGTCAGGACGTAACATTCTCTTCATATGTACATATATCGTTTTTCAAAAACGTCAATGTTCCTGTCAATTGTAAAACTCGTCCAATCGATTCGGAAAGGAAAGGATTCGAATATGGAAGAATATCATACGTTAGAATGTCATAGAACTCATCGCTAAAACACGACGGAAGCTTCGCGCGTCGAAACGCAGAGCAGAGATTTAATAGACATCGACGTGTTCGGGATATGCGTGTCGTCGCTCGGACTTTGTCGCGCGCATACATTTATCCTGTGATCCCGGGAAATACAGGAAATTCTCTCGGTTTGTGTGCTCTAATTCCATAGAGTATTCTCGGAGAGAAACGGCAGCGAGGAAAATGGATTGCCCGATTCCGCACAGACCGTGTCTTAGTCAAAATAATGCGAGGTGCAGGTATCGCCGACGTCCTCCGGAAACCGCGAGCTCGCCTCCCTCGACGCGCCCTCTTCGGTCAGGAAATTGCCTTCCCGACGCGCCTGATTTCCGTCGAGGTCGACACAGTTTTTGTTAATTAAAGCCGCAAAAGGGGATGCGCGGCCACTCCTCGGCAGCGAGCGGACCAAATAGCACGATAATTTCCAGCTCGCTGATGGCCCGTTAAAATCGACCGCGAATCGAAATTTATCTCTCGCGCAAACGGGAGAAAGAAGTAAGGACGCGGCTCTCGCGCGAGCGTGTTCGGGAGATAAATGGTAACAGGTGGTATCCGACCGTAGCGCGTAATAAGTTTTCACGTGGACTAAATGCGAACCTATACGCTCGGCTTTTACGGCCCGCCGTTTTTCATTATCGCATTTCCACTCTCCTTCACCGATTACCGAAGTCTCGAAATAAAATGCGGGTTAATGCTTTCTCGCGCACAGACTGCGCCGACATTTCCGCAAAACTATTTGCGGGTTTTTTGTGTTTATCTTACATTGCGTTCTATATTTATTTTCAGACATCTGCGCGACGAAATTATGCAATAACCGACGAGAAGAATATGGGATACAATATTTGTTTTTTTTTTCTCTTCAATCACTTGCGGAACTTTTATTAATATTTCAAAGAAATCGCGAAAAAAGAGTGTCTAAATCTAAAAGCAAATCTGGCAAAAAGCACTTTCTTATCTCGAACTAAAAGTCTCTCCCTACGTAATCTTTCTTATCGCCCTTGCGGTCTTGTGAGATCGTGGCAATTTTACTTGAGCGACAAAGCGCTTATTCCAATCCAAGGCCTACTAAGGAAAGTTAGTTCTCTCGAAAGGAGACTTTTTTAATTAAAGTCAGAAATAAAAGCGTCGGAAAAACGGAATGCCACAGTCTAAAGTTTCCACCGAGGCGAGGGATTTGCACCGTCGTAATCTTTTCGGCTCATGAAATCATTCTCCGTAATCCGAGCCGAGCGTCACTCATCCAACTTTTCATTATATTCGCTTTTATGCATTAGAGATGTTGCAGATATTAATGTACCTGTTATATGTGTGTGTGTTTATACTCTCTCCAATAAAATTATCACAAAAATCGATTGTTTCTTAGATGATAAAACAACATATAAGATATATGAAAATCAAAAGATGATTTCAAAATCGATTTTCGCGATAATAAAGCTTTCAACTTTCTTTCGAATTTTTGTGACATTTTTTCTTAAGTGTTTTTTTTCTATTTTTAATTATCTAAGAATACAAGAGTATTTGACGGTCTCGTATACAACTTCCATATTTTTTATCGGTTGTTTACTATGCAATTTTTTTTTCGCGAAGGCATGAAACTCTCAGATTCGCCATCAATTACCGAGTGTAAAGCGAAAATTGCATCGCTGGTAATGCGCCGATAAAGTTGAATAGGGATGAGTCGGGGTTAATCAAATTTTAACACTTTGCTGGAATCGGCAATTAGAAAAAAAAAAAGATCGATATATCGAAATGCGATATATATATCGATATGCGATATTATGATTGCATAGACAAATCTTATTCCTGCTCAAAACGCTACTTAGTATAAACGCTACTTAATAACTTATTT
Organism: Pseudomyrmex pallidus; assembly: GCA_014825455.1. Classification (NCBI taxonomy): domain Eukaryota; kingdom Metazoa; phylum Arthropoda; class Insecta; order Hymenoptera; family Formicidae; genus Pseudomyrmex; species Pseudomyrmex pallidus. Next base: position 2,095 of record QVNV01002998.1, read on the forward strand.
TTAAACGTATATTTTATTTATGTTCGGAAAATGTAAAGGAGAGCAAACGAAAGATCGCAAAATGTGATAACGTGTAAGGCACGAAATCTCGCGGACTAAATCCCCGTGACGTCGCTAAATCCGGGGGTGAGTTTAAATTCCCCGGGCGCGAGTATCGGCGATCTCTCTCTCTCGGATTCCAGCGGTGCTCACCGATCCTTATCATTTGTCTTTGCAGAGGCTTACGTGAACCTGGGAGCCGCGCTGATTTCGGTCGGACGCGGCACCGAGGCGGCTGCGGTTTTGCGCGCCGGTGCATCCTTGGACGGCTCCGGTCTGAAGGACAAAAGGGCTCACGAGGCGGCCAGGGTGCAGGCCCTCCTTCAATTAGGCGCGCTGTACGCCGATCAGGGTAGATTACAAAGAGCCCTGTCGGCGTACAGGGAAGCCCTGCGCGCCCTGCCGGATCACTATCCACCTCAGGTTAGTAGTTCACCGCTTTCCTCTTCATTACGCCACTAAGGCGGAATAACTTGATGCGCCCGTGTGGGAGAACTATGAATACTTAGAGCGCGTTAGCGGTAAGTGCCTTCGAGGGCACGTCTCCGTTTGGCTTCGAGCGATTCATGCAGTTCCTCGCCCTCTTTCTCTCCCTCCCTCCCTCGCTTCATCTCCTCCGTTTCTCTCTGTCTTCTTCCTGGCATTCTCTCTATCCATCTCTCTGGAAATTACGTATAACGAGGTTCGCGTCGACGGAGAAGGAGCTCGCGCGCGCTGTTATCGATTATTATTATGTACATATATCTGTACAATATCCGTACAACATCCGTACAACTTGCGCATTTCTCTCTGGTCTTCTCTGGTTATCGATAACTTTGAGAAACCGATTGCACAGCGAACACACACACGTTTTCGAATTGTCAGTAAACAAGAGAATTGAAATTAAATGTCGGAAATTTTTACAATCACAACTCGCGTGCGCAGAACGTCGACCGACACAAATTAACCGGAAGAATAAGGTTTCGAAATTCGAATTTATTTTCTCGACAAGAAATATCGTCGCGCAAATTGTTCCCGGCTCGCAGAGACGTGACAGTTAACTGCAAAAACGATTGCCGCGAATCGTTCTCGTCCGATTGCGTCCGATCGTCGGTTAACAAACCGGGGGACGAAGCGGTAAACCACTTCGAACGATACACCGAGAGCGATCCGTAAGAAAGTAATCAACTCGAAACAGATTTCTGATGTTTTCGTCGGCCCGCGCCCTTCGACTGCTAATTGCTTTCCAAGATTATTGCTCCCTCCGGCTCGTCCGAGGCAATTCCACGTTCTCCACTCAATCATCGGCCGCGCCACACAGCGTAATACACATACTTGCGCCTCCCTCCGCCTCGCATGACGATCAGAAAAAAGTGGAGAAAAGTATGGTTTTTCTGTGCCGCGGGATATAAAAATCTCTGTAATGACATTTTTTATTTTAAAATAAATAGATTAAAGTAGATACAGAGATAAATTTTTATTTGTCTAAAACTGCGTGCAGATTAACGCGCAAAAAAAAACCCCGAACAAATTTAATGTACACAAAAACGTTGTCATCGAGAAATAAATCTAGACTAGGAGAAAAAGAGAGAAGAGAGAATGGAAACGATGACATTTCCGAAAGTGTTGATGTTTCCGCGTCACCGAATAGGCGAGCAGCGTATCGTATTCTCGGTAACAATTCTGACACAGAGATTTTCTCTGCTTTCCCCTTGAAAAATCAAGAGAACGCCCTTCTCCGCGACCCTATCTCTCACTTTCTCTCTCTTCTTTTTTTTTCTCTCTTTTTCCTCCTCTCGATATAGCCTCCGACCATTCGCGTCTGAAACGACGCGCGGAGTGAACTTCCCGCGAGAGTTTCTCTCTCTCGTAGGATATAGGTTTACCGTCGTCGTCGTCCGACTTCCCGCTCGCTTTCTCTCCCCTCGCGTCTTCTCGCGCCCCGTCTTTTTTCTTATTTTTTTCGTTTTCACAATCCACGTCTAACTTTTTGGACGTGGCGCAGGCGAAGCGACAACATCGGGATCGCGCAACGACCGGCACCTCTAGCGCTCGGCATCGACGCCGTATAGCGCGAGAAGTTTGCATTTTTACGAGACACTCCGTACCCTCCGGCGTCCCGTCGAAACCGACCAACCGACCGACCAACCGACCGACTCTCTCTCTTTCCTTCCTTCCTTCCTCCCTCTTCTCCACGTTCTTCGCTTCGCTTTTACGTGCTACGAACACACAGCGTGGCCGTTTTGTTCGGCGCATCGCTGTGGAATTCCTGCGCGACAATTTATTCGAAAAGTATTTTTCGCCTTTCCGTGGTTCTGCCGCTGCTGCAGGTGCGCGCGCGTGTGTGTGCGCGCAGAAACATATGCAAGCGGAGACGTCGCAGATGCGCCAAGAAACTGGGCGAGAACTCGAACGTACGGAGAGAGAGAGATTTACCATTTTTCCACGAATATACGCCGAGACTATTCGTGCGCCGTCTCGTTATATGTCGCGATAAAATTGTCTACCTACTTACGTTGTTTTTGCTTGAGAGTAATAAACGAGAAACTTTATTTTTAACGATTAAGAAAACGAATTTTTACAGTACAGATTTGACATAAATACAAAAATACACGTAACATTTTTTCTTATTTTAGTTCATTAAATAATTAATTTAATAGAGAACAATAACACATGGGTAATATATTTTAAACTGAAGTTTTTCTCTTTTGTTCTTTTGTGTGTTGAGCGAATAATTCTTTAACGCTTTTATTTATACATAAATTAATATTATGTAATAAAAGAACACGTTAAATTAAAATAAATATATTTATATTTATCGCAAAACTTTCACCTTCGAATATTGTCCAGCATTTTTGTATTTTCCGCGCGCTAACTGGGCCATTGTATCGCTATCAAAATAACGCTACAAAATAATAACGAGCCGCGACTGTGTGTTTCATTACCAATCGATTTGACACAAAAAGCGACGTTTGTTGATTGCGAATGACGTGACATTTGCAACATCAAAGTGCGAATTCTATGCACGTGTCAAGCGCAAAACACGCCTGCAGCGATGCGAACGCGGGAATAAATTTGGGACGCGCGCATGTCCGTGGAAATTTAAAAGGAAAGGCATTAAATGGGTATGGCGATTAAAATCCCGAGAAATAGTTTCCGAATAAAGCGTTTCTCGCGCCGAGTAATGCGCGCCTTAGCGCGCGGAATAGATACGCGCGAACGGAATCTGAGAAATTTTTTACTTCTGTTAGGTAGAGAGAGAAATGGTTCTGTTCGCGCGAAATTAGGAGCGTTAATCTCAATATTTCGCTCGATTCGCCCGGCATAATTTCCCATTCGAGGCTCATGATTGGCAATCGCGATAAAACGGAAACGAGGAGGATCGCTGGCATTGGCACGTTTCCACGCCGAACTTTTCCTCGCCGTGCAGTTATTCGCGTCCACCTAATTGATTAAATCTCCCCTTTCTCTCCTCCTCCGCCCTTCTTCTCCTCGCTCTCCTCTCTTTCTCTCGGCGAGAGAATTCGAAATATCTGATATTACACAAATTGAAATTCCTCTCTTTAAAACTTTTGCATTCCGTCCTCGTCGACGGCCGAGCATGGTTTCATTCGATTATCGGACGTAAGTCGCAAAGTCCTTCTCTTCCGCGCACACAAGCGCTTCCTGAGCACGAAGTGCTTCCGGAATTGAAGTCGAAGAAAGACGACTTGGGCGGAAATCGTTATGAAAATACGCCTTCAGTCGTTTATCCCGCCAAAGTTTTGAGTGCACCGCCCACCGTTTCGCTTATATACACATATATAATATATACATATACATATATATATATATATATGTATATATATATATATGCGTAAGAGGCAATGTTTCGTAAGTGCCATCCTGTGATTCGACAAAGTCGTATATATTCATAAAAGTTTTAGAGAAACATAATCTAGCTCTTGAAAAATATATTTTAGATCGCGCAGTTTTCCAAATTGATCTGACGTAATAATGTAGAAACACAGTAATTATAAGAAACGGAAAAACACAGACTGTTTTTCATACAACGTTACTGAATTATTCAGCGACGTGTGATTCGTGTCTGACAGCAATGTATTATTGCAGGAGCTCCTTCATATTTCTTATATATTTTTTGGCTCTTTCATACTTATATATTTTTAGCCAAAGTTTCAGCAAAGTAAATTATGATTGATCCAATTGCTCTCGGAATAATTTGTCAGATTCTCGCTGAGTAAGTGCAAAAGTTCGTGTCCGCTTCGTCATTAAGACCAATGATAAATCGAGCGCGAATTTTTGTAGATTTGAAATATTTTTTTTTTTCTTTCTCATTTTTAGTCGTTTCGAGAAAAAGAACTCCCGTAATCGTCAGGTCGGGTTACTGACTCCACGGACGATTTGAGTCGTTTCTTCGATCGTTGTGTAGGTACTGCCGATAAATGATTCATCTGTCTTCTTTAATCGCCACGTCTCGCGGCGATTAAACGAGTTACAGAAAAAGGCGTCGCGACAGCGTTCAACTTGAAGTCCGCGAAATTGCATTATTTTCCGAGCGATTTCCCCCGATGCGACAAGTCGCATTTAGATCACTCTCCGTAAGAGATCGAACGCGCGCGTCCGTATCTTAAAAATTCGCAAGTCAGGTTCTCCATCAACGGAAATAGCTGGGGCCGATACCCGTAATAGCCGTCAAACCGCATTTCGAGCACCCCAAATCCGACCACCGCCGGCGCCATTGTCGTTTCCCCGGAGGGACACGAAAATGGCCGGCGAATCGTAACTTTAAATTGGCCGTCCGAGTGATATCGGGGTGGCTGCGCCTGGCTCTCGCGCGGGGAAAGCGACCGACCGCGCATCGACCGGGAGAAGAGCTCGAAACGAAACGATCTCGCCCGTTTTTCCATCCCGAGTTATTGCCTCTCTTCGCGATTTTCCGAAACTTCACCGGCAATCGTGCGCGCTATCGCTCTCTCTCTCTCTCTTTCTTTCTTTCTCGCGTTGCGAGTTATAATATCTTTCGATCGAGGCACTTCGATGAATTTACGGCGCGCGGGGCTTCCGAGGCTTGATGGTGGGACCTTAGCGCGCGAGACTTCCTTCGTGAGATCTTCAGTCGAGAAGTGCCTGCGGGAATTAGATAGCGAAACTTACGAGGCATTCCTTCGGTTATAAGTCGAATGGAATATGAAATATTTCATTTTTATTTAATAAAGCAGACATCTCTATCGTCTTTTCTTTAATTTTAGTGAGAGCGTCGAGAATCTCGAGAATTGTAAAATGTGGCAAGTAAGTTTTATATCTGTTGAAATAATAAAAGATCATGGTCTGACGATAACTTTTACATATTGACGTACGGAGATATTGTAATTACGCCGTTTTCTGCTGGTGTGTATGTTTGCAAAGAGTTAAAAAACAAAAAAAGAACTGATAGTACACGGAGGAACGCTCTCTTTATTTGTCTCAACAGAGCGCGAGCGTAAAACTAATAAGCGGTAGTTGTCTTTCAACTGATGATAATGATAAAAAGTCGGAAAATGGCGGTTTGTATTGTTCTTTTGTTCTCATTGCGCGAAGAGTCTTGACGTAGCACAATAATTAATTACTATAACTTTGCTTAAGACCGCATTAATTAGCACTCGGCAATTAGTCGGTGCTCGTAATGCGTTACTTTTAAGTCCGCACGATTTATCATCCTCGTACTACTCCGGAAATTAAAATCATCCTCCATGCTGAGGGGGAAAAAAAATTGGGAAAAGAATAACGTACACATGTACAGTCTTTCTCTTTGAAATATTATATCAATATATTACGCGTACCTGTCACGCGCTCATTACTATCTTGCCTAACAAGCACGTGTATTTCGCTGATCAACTCGATATACATGTGTGACGGAAATAAATTGGGATTTAAATTACCTTGTAATTTCATCTCATTTCCATTTGCATTTCTCTCTCAAAAAAAAAATCTAACATTCTTAATCAAAGTGCAATTAATCCGCATTTTTTATTCGTCAATCATTCGCATCTCGTATTCAATGATACCGTTATTGGAACTTCACGGTGTCACACTCAAAGAATAGCAAATGAGATTAAATTAAGATACGTCTCATAAAAAAAAACTTGATACTGTCTTGAAAATCTCGAAGAAGCGCCTTTAAATATTTGAGTCGTACGACTTAACTCGACGCTACAGAATGTCTATCGCGTTTCTTCTCGCGAGAAAGCGTGTTCCCGATATCTCAGATTTCTTTTAAAAATACGTCAGCCGGGCGGATATAAAACGCGATACGTGTCATTTATTTATTTTCGAACACGGGATTTCCATCCGTTCGGCGATACGTATCGAAGCGATTCAACCGCGATTGATTTCGACGGTGCGGAGACGCGGAATCCTGTCGAAACTTTTCCACGGCGGTTTTAGTCGATCCTTCCTCTCTTTCCTTTATCCCCTTTCCCCCGCGCTCTTGCGGTCCCTTTTACGAGACATCAATTATGACCGACAAACTTTGCGACTTCGCGTTCATCCCCGCGGGATAAGTAGCGGGGAGACGAAAAGTTTCGGAGGAAAATCGCCGGTGCCGGCTGGCCGGACTGTCGTGACGCGCGTAACGAAAAATTAATAACCAGAAAACTTTCTCCCCTTGCCACATCATTTAGCTCTGTCGATACGACCGCAAATCGTGGTAGAGAAAGAGAATGGGGATGTATTGAACGTCGATCTGTTAACTCGACCGAGAGAATTGCGTTGCGAAATTTAAGATATTTTAAGAGACAGAGAGAATAGATTTTTATGAATAAAATTTAATTAATACAAAATATTCGGATTTGGCACGGAATCTCATGCAAATAAAATATAAATATGTGCATATAGATTTAATATAAATTTATATATTCCGGAAATAAATTTATCTCTTTATCAAAATATTCGTAGGGAAGAAGAGAAAATGCAATGTATTCACGAAACAGCTTTGAGAATCGCCACGTTAATTAGTCGATATTCTCGTTTCTCTTTGTCAAAAAAAAAAATAAAAATAAAAATAAAAAAAACAGACGGCCTAATACCCGATACGATTACTTTGTCACGTCTAACAAACGCGGCTTTGTGTTAAAATTACGTGGCCAATCGAGTCTTGGTCGATCGAGTTTGTCAATCGATTAGCAATTAAACGGCTAAATTAGCCGGACGATTAATTGTGCAAATCATTTTAATAATTTCACAACACTGCCATCGTTTCGACCACAGCCAAACATTTCAACATCTCTCTGTACTTTGATCGGTGTTTCGATGCAAAATGCATTATCGTGTTATAACGAGTTCTGTCAAGCGCAGTAAACGTCTAATTTGCAAACGAGTAGCAATGAGTGAGTCGTGTGCCATTTTTTTCCAAGACATTCACCGCGCGCGCTTTAGACAATAAAATTTTTAGTGTCGCGATTGTATATATTTTTTTCAACGATGTAAATGTTAAAACTGCGCTGCATCAGGTACTGTTATTTTATTAAAACTTATTTCATTTTTCTTGTTTCTCTTGTCTTTTCATGTTACTTTTAGATTTTCTTATTAATGTTAAGTAAAATTCCGATAATAAAACAAAAAACGAGCGATTCCATTCATTTAATTTTATGATAAATTAACTTATAAGTTGACCGTATTATAATTAATGCTTTTGTGGATAATTTTTTTTAAATAAAAAAGATTCTAGCTAAAATATCGTTACGTTTTTATACATATACCAGATTTCGAGATATATTTTTATTATATATTATATATTATATAAAAAAATCTTATTAACGCAGAAGAATTAACGAAACGATTTTTCTTCAGTAAAATTAAAAAAAATACAGCGCGTATTTTTACTCGTTAGAATGTAACATGCATGATTTGACTGTCATTGTGTGCCGTGACATATAATATTTTTGCGCCTCGGGATAATAGTGTCGTGATAACGATATGGCAGGCTCAACAAAGGCTCGGGCACGACGAATTTCCCGGAAAAATTCCTGCGTCGTCGGGAGTCACGTCGGGGATTGGTTAGACTGGCTGTCCAAAAAAAAAAAAAAAAAAAAAAAAAAAAAAAAAAAAAACGCTCCGGAGACACCCTCGTTTTACATATCGTTTTAATAACAGAGGGTCGCTTTGTGCGGCAGTGTTTGAGTGGCTAATTAGGTGCTTGCAGCCCTCCGGCAGGCGCACAATGCTGCTCGAGGTAATTTCGCAATCCCTTCTGTGCTTCCACTCTCTTTCGTCTCTTCACCCTCTCGCTTCTTAGCAGCCGCTTAACGTGCCCTTCTCTTCCCTTTCTGTTCTCGGAGCTCTTCTCTCTCTTTCTCTCTCTCTCTCTCTCTCTCGTCGTCACTTGAGCAAATATATTATACAAGTCATATATATACATATATATCTGTCAATCCGCGCATCGACCCACTCCATCATGCGATGTTCCGATCCTTGCATTCTTACGCGAGAGTGAGTTTCCAGTGTTCCGTCTCCTTCGTTATATAGCGCTTTCGTAATTACGCCCGAGGAAGCGAGCGAAGCTATCTCTTCGCTTTAACCCCACCCGTCGATCCTTGGCCGAGATCGATAGCGCGAAGTCAAAAAGTAAAGAGAAACTTTTAACCTTATCAGAATGAGGATTAAAGGACCCATAAAAGAGCCGCCCGACAATTATTTGCTAGTAACAGTTTAAAACAGCGAAAAGGCTGTTGTCGACAGATTTACGACTTGACTTGCGATCTCACAACGGGAAGAAGCAAATTTGTTCGAGACGCAACGCGATATTGCGTGCCGATAAAAAATCAGCAGTTCTAACTTGGCAACGCCAAGTAAAACCTCAGCAATAAAAAAAAGACTTAAATGTTTTTAATTTAAACAATTTAGGAACGTGATAAATGTCATGCAATCAGAGTCTTTCATTTTCTCATCTCTTCAAACACAAATCTAGATTGAGATAAAGATAAAGCAAAAGACACCGCGACTCTTTTTAGTCAATTCTACCTTTTCTATTCGATGAAGTGGCGAGTCGAATCTACGAGATCGAGCGTCACAGCAAACGCAAGAAGTGAATATTCCTCCGAAGTCACCGGAGGGTAACTTGGTTGATCGAGAGACATCGCTTCCGGCGATGTACTTTATTCCACCGAGCGCGAGCGGGGTAGCTCGCGAGGATCCTAATGGTTTCCTTAGGGCCACGCGAAAAAACAGCGAGAAGCTTTTAAATTACAACTCACTATCACTCCTCCGTTCTTCCTCTTCCTCGTTGCCTCCTTCCACCGCGTTCCCGCACTTTGCTCTCTGTACGTTTTTGCGCGCAATTTTAATTTTAACGCGAGCCGCTGCCCGATACAGCTTCGCACCGCGGCGGTGCCATCGTTGCACTTTAATCTTCCAGAAGAACGCCCATTGTGCATCGTCCTCTTTCCTCCGTCCGTTCCTTCTTGCTCTCTTTTCTCGCCGGCCTTCTGGGCGCGCGAAAGAAAAAAACACGAGTGAAGAAAGAAAAAGGAAAAAAAAAGGAAAGAGGCGGAAGGAATTCCGCGAGCATACACCGCCTCGTGCCACTCGCGCGAATTAAGCACTCTCGCCTCGCCATCACCCTTTGTTCCCGATACCATCGCGATGCTGCGACACGCTAACAGTTTTTTTTCTCTCTCTCTCTCTCTCTTTCGCGGAGAAGACCGCGCGCGCAATTGCGAGTTCGCTTGCGGTGAGGACTTTTTGAATCGCAAAGACTCACAGGATGACTCGCTGCTACACTCGTTTCGCAATTAAAGCAAATGCATCACTGAATACTCTGCTTTTTATACAATTTTCTATTTTCCTCATCAGCACTTTTATAATAAAACTGAAATTAGTTAAGTTCCTATTTTTTTTTTTTTTTCTTCAAATATCGTGATAGAAATTTCTTGTTTTGAGATCGTTAGCGACGATTCGTGCGTTTTGGTCCGTAGTAAATTTGTGTACGAAATAAATCGCGAGAGAGCTGTCAGCCAGCAAGATTTAATTCCGGCATCGTCAGGCTCGGAGACCGACGACTTATCGATCAGAGCGCTCGGGCTGATTAAGACGGGTCCACCGTGTCGCAAATCCATCCGACAGCCGTTCGCTGATAGACGACGAGAAACTTACTCACTCACACCCACTCGTCCCGGGGCGAAACTCCATTCTTGCTTATCTACAGCGCGGAAAGTCACAGAAAGTTTGCGCCATGTGCTATCGAAGGGGTCTGGTGGTAGTACGTAGTCGAACAAACAAGAAAGTCGAAAGAAGTAAAGAGCGCGAGAACACAGCCGGAGTCCCGAGGAAGAGGAGATGGTGCACCATCGCCGCGTTGTGTTTCGGCGCTCGATCCGTAGGTTTTCCCTTCAACGACGACGGAGACGGATCCGCGCGCGAAAATAAATTCGCGCACGATTTACGATCCCGCCGCCAATTATCCGGTAACGTTCTCGATGTCGACGTGTTTCCTCCTCGCAATGCGCGCTCGGTGTGAAATGGCGTTCGGGAGAAACAATGAGACGCAGCCACCGTTGTTGCGCAGCTTTAACACAATCCAATTACGTCTCTCTATTTATTATGAGCATATAAATTTTTTTTGCTGACGGCAATTTTTAGAAATAAAGAGATATTCCGTTTTTCTTTTTTAGAGAGAGATTTTAGATGCTATCACGGTCCATGTTCGTGTATATGTGTGATGTAATTACAAACTTGCTTATCAGCTCTCGATGAGTTCGAGTGATAAAATGTACGTACAATGATAAAAAACTTAAAATAAATATATAATTATCAAAAAGTAATTTATAATTATAAATATATTACAATTTTATAATTTTCTGCGTCGTTCCCTTATAAACTTATCATAACGTTATTGCGACAAAAATTGCGCGAAAATAAAGAATAACAAGCGAAGCGCGGTTATTGCTTCGTCGGTGAAGTTGCAACTGGAGCGCAACTGCCGTGAACTGCCTTTGTGCAGCGACACATCTCGGCGAGCTCTCTTTCAGTGTAATAAGACCACCTGATAACCGCTACTGTTACAGTCAGCGAGCAGATGACGGACTCATTAATCACTCGCGATTAGCCGGTGATGGTTATCAGGAAGAGATGCGGGAGATCTCGCGCGACAAGAAGCGGCGAGAAGAAACACGCGCTGGGAAACTCGCGTCAAGAGGGCTCGATCCTTGACTTGAACCGGTCCGAGAACGGACAAAGGGAGCGGAGAAGAGGGAGAGATATGGTACGAGAAGGAAGAAGGGAGAGGCATGGGACCCGCAGAAATTTAGTTCCCAAAACGAGGGTCTAATCGCCGACGCGATATCTCTCGGGACTTTACGATGCCGCGCGGCCTCGCACGTACACATAAACACACGTGTGAGACTGTTTGTGTGTACGTGTGTGTGTGTGTGTGTGTGTGCGTGTAGGTGCAACCCGAGGCCCCCTACGTGCCAGCCCGCGCGGTAAAACATCGCCGGCAAGATTACACCGGAGTTTCGCCAGTTCCCGATGTTTTATCACGATGGTCCTTGGTTCTCTCCGCTTTCCTCTCCGCGCCGTCTCTCTCTCTCTCGGCTGGCGACGTTGTCCCGCGGAAAGTTGGATGAAACTCTACGAGAGGAGCGGCGCGGCGGCGCCCCCGTGAATCTCGCTTCGGGAAAGAGGTCACATCTCCTAATCGTAATCCCCCGAAAATTCACCGAAGGAATCGGCAGCGAGAACGAGAGAAAGAAAGAGAGAGGGAAATAGGGAGAGAAAGAGAGAGACTATCTTTTTTTTTTCTTCCTCGCGTCTCTAAGTGAGGATCATCCATCCAGCTAGTACGCCGCAGGACAAGTCCTTGGCGCGTTTCCACGGACATTGCGGTGACTCTGCATGAAGGCATGATAAATAGTCGAGATTGTGTAATGATTCTGTGTATATACGTAGCAACCGAAACCACACGCGATGATCGGGAACAAGGGAAAAAAGAACGAGAATAATTTTTCTTCCCACAATGTTTCCACGATTATTCTCTTCGCTGATGTTTTGTTTCCGAGAGGATATCGCGCGGAATCTCGCGGCAATAGATGATATTTGTACCCGCTATCAATTCTGTCCTACTATATTAACGGAATGGCCTGTATCGAAATTATTAGCGCGTCCATTTTGACTATGCGACTGATCATAAAGACCGCGACTATCTATTCGGGAGAACGTTCATGTTTCAGAGGTGGTTTTGAAGAGATTCCATATCAATCGGCACGAATGGTATAAATACGATCACTATTGTCCCATGCGAAACCAGCGGAAAATCATTAATAGCATAATGAGGCGGAGATCCCCACATTGAGTGAAAGCCGGAATGAGCTCAAACCGTAATTCTGTCCAATAATGGTTAGGTAAAACCCACCAGCTGCAATCGATCAAATTACCAGACCATTACGTCATGTTGCCAATTCTTGCGCGTTGAGGACGACGCGGGAGAGAGGACCAATTCCAAGATTCTCTCTCTCTCTCTCGTTTATAAGAGAACGGTCTGCGCAAATAACGGAGCGTTTTCTTTCTTACGGATTGCGAATTTATTTTTAGGGTAAAGTTGCGATTTTTTGTTTTACTTGGATTAAATTGTGTTATCGTCAGTATTAAAATCAGAGTATTTCGGTGAATAATGAATCTTTTTCGAGAGAAACATTGGACTGCATTATGAGATTTGCGAGCGCATTAAGAAGCGGCATTTCTTCCTCTTAAATCCGTTTGTAGTTTCAACAGTTTCCGCTTATGCGACATCAAAGCCGCGTCGCGTCGCGTCGCGAAAAGCTCTCCGCGACGACAATGAGATTACAACGAAGAATTAATCCGTTTCGCCGGGTGTACGTAATCAGCCGTCTGATTGTTCCCATTCAAAGACTTTGCCAAATCCTCCTCTCCCTCTAAGAACGTCCGCGAGACGAATAATCCCTATTCCGGGGAAACGCCCCGAACGCGCGCGCGTTTGTTATCGAGTTACCGAACAGATGCGAGAGATTCGCGGAAGTTTGATATTGCGGGAAGGAACTTTTCTGTGTGTGCCGCCCCCCGGGGGAATTTCTCTCCCCGTGTGGATGCTAATTCACGCGACTTTATGTACACGCGCGTGTTCGGAATCGATTTCGCGATCGCAGGACGACGCTCTCGGATACATAGTAATTGCGCGCTAGTACATATCACGCGCGAGATAACATTTCCTTCATCGAGAGGAAACTGAAAAACTACTCGACGTAAAACTCAACTTTTTTATTACGCTACTCTTTTATGACTCCGTAAAAATAACGTGACCACACATCTCTGCGATCTAAACGTATATTTTTTCGAAATAATTATGCGCGAAAAACCGGAATAATACGTTAAAGTAGAATTATTTTTATCGAATTGATTCATTGATTTCGCAGTGAATTATATTATTGCTCGATTCAAACCCTCTTTTTATACATAAAATATATATATCAACAATTTTCCTTTGGCAATTCACGCTTCGTACGATATCACGTTGCCAACTTACTTCCGGTTTTGCGGCTAGAGCGAGCAGAGGAGAGACTTGCAGATGGAAACAGCGCGCGTACCGCGCGTCGCTTTAATCCAATTATTCCCAGCGATTAGTTCTCTTGTCTATCGCGCGTATATCCTTCCTTTTAGCCGGCTTTCGAACGTAGTCTGTCAGTCTAATTGCCCCGTTCGGCTTGCGCTGTCCTAATTGTTTGTTCCGTAGCGAGAGACAGTATGCAGATGTCGAGCGGCCGCGGCGTCTTCAGCCACCTGCATCCCCGCATTCTCTCCCTCCCCCTCTCTCTCTCTCTGTCTCTTGCTCTATTATCCTGCTCAGACAATCAGCGGAATCTGGAATGCGCCGTATTAGCGGCAGAGGTGACTTCGTGCCGACGCACGATTCGACGTAATTATCGGCTCCATGAAACGTGCAAGTTCTTCGCGCAATTATTCGCGTGTTAATCTGACGAAATCTGACGAAAGACCTTGGTACGACAACACTTTCTTATTTTTGCAGTTATTTTGCAGGTCGGACGACAGTGTTTGATTAATATTTAATTATGACAGCAAATGTTTCTCTTTTATATAACTCTTGCGTATTTTATGAGTCACGATGAAAAAAAAGCTTTTCGAAAAATCTCAGAGATTAAAACCTGTCATATAATGAGTCGTGTGTCTATAGCCGAGGTCCGTCCTTATTATTGGTTCAATTCGATTTAATCAATTAAGTCGACGTAAGACCAACGACATATATACAATTTATTGCACAAGTGGTCATTCCACAATGTCAGGAACGCAATCGATGATTCGTTCAGCGCAGAAAACCCATTTCCGCGATGTGTTCAAAAACCGACTCCGATAAAATTGACGTTGTGTATGTTTGTATACACGTCAGACGCGTAAACACGGCACGAGCGCGCGATCATTTAAAACGGAATTAATAGTAACGCGATTTTAAAATGTATCCCGCGCTAATGCGGGCCGCGCATTTCCGATCGGTTTGATATATCAGTCAGAAACACAATGTTCGGACGTTCACTTAACTATTCATCGATCTGGCAATATTAATTCACGGGGTGCCCATGAAATGTACACAGCCGCGGCCGGGTCCCGGCGATGACAGGGTCGCAAAAAATACACCCTATTATTTTTTGAAAAGTCAAAACGGTTTCCGTTTGACTCGCGTCATATACACACACGCGAGGCTTGATTAAACATTCATCGTGCCGTGCCGCCATGTAGTATACATTCTAGTCAATCGCTGAAATTGCCGAATACTCGTCGACTCTGCGAGACAAATGTAAACATCCGATGCGGGGGGGGGTATTGGAGTAATTACACGATGAATGTGCTTGTGCACGGCTGAGCGCTAGGCATTTTATAATTACAATATTTCTGATGGATCCGTTGAACGATGAAAAGCGTAATTGAAAAACACTCGCGTGTGTTTGCTCAATGCTTAGGTTAAACAATCATAAACAAAAACACGGCAATTAAGGATTGCAATTAAGGTTATGAGTGCAAAAAACAAAAAAAGGCTATATAAAAGCATTGTGTTCCCGTATCGACTTCGATGTTATCGGGAATTTAATTCAAGGCGTGAACGGAAAATGCTCATTTTCAATATTACGTATCGACAATCGCACTTTTCCACACTTATAAAAAAAAAATAATAATAAACAAACTCGATAAATGCAATATGTTAAATACCGCGAATATTTTTGGTAACTTTGAAGAGCAGTGCTATGTGCATTCTTCGAAATGCGCTATTGCATCGACCGCACGTATACGCACGTATCGTGATGTTGCGGTAAATGGGATGCGACCCGACATCATTATTTCTCGGCTGGGCGTAGAAAGGCGTGAGAACCTCTTCGGATGCATAAAAGCCGCAGCGAGCGATCGGTAGAGGCGTTGCTTTGTGAACCGCGAGCTCGAGTGAGCATTACGCCTAAGCAAGTGCGCGCAACATCCTTGAAAAGTAGTCCAAGTGAATAATGACTCCGAACAATGCGAGCGCATGCGGGCACCGGTCCGCTTTGCGAGAGACTTTGCCGGTTGGTGCAGCACTGCATTCTTTGACGGGGATATATGCAACTGAATTCTCCGCGTGCGCGTTTCCCATTCAGAAGTCACACACGCATTTTCGTCGCGTGAGCGGGAGAGAGAGAGAGAGAGAGTAACGATCGCGATCACAAAGCGGCAACATTCGTCGCGAGTATAATCGCGCGCTGAAGTGCGCGCGGTGTGGTACGTTGCACGTGATTAAAAAAAAAACTGCGATACCAGCCGGGTTGCATTCGAATTTCGAAATAAATGGAGCACCCGCGAGTAACGCACGCAGGATGAAGAAGAGAGGGAGTTTTGCCGTGTCGAAATAATTATGCGGAAACTGATGTGCATCAGGATTTTTATTTGACCTCATTTTTACTCATTACGCTGATGTAATTGTTATTCCGTCTTGCGATTCGCGACAGCGTGGTAAACACATTTTCGCGATTAAACAACGTGCGTGTGATTATGATGTATGATTTTGTAAAACTGAAATTACTGTTGCAAAATTTGAATTTTCCGTCTAACGTATTTTTATTTGCAAATTTCGCTTTTTTTTCTTTTTCTCGCGATTAAAATTGTTATTAATTAGCAGTTTCGATTTCGATACAAATGCGCTCGCGAAAGATGAGAATATCAATTAATTACGTTACAATTTTCCGCGGCCACACCGCCAGGTCGTTGTGTGTGCAATCGCGCGGCAATTTCCCGCGAGACATTTCGAGTGAGAAAACCGCGGAATCCATTGAATCACGAGGCAATCGAGTCTGACGACTGAGTCGGGGGATATTCGAGGTCGTTCTTTTCCTGTCTCTCGTTCGCGCCCCGCCATTTGTCTTCTCCACCCGTGAAAGACTTTCGCCCCCGACGGCTCGGCTCGAACAAAATCATAAAAGTTTTAGGCTACTACAACTTCGAGAGACGCGGAAACTGCGGTCTCTCATGTGTGCCCGGGAAGAAGGTTTTCGATGTTAGTCGCTTCGTGACGCTCTCGATCGCTTTGTTACTTCTTTCTTCGGTGTGTGCGTTTGGATAGAGAAGAGCTCCGTGAAAAAGCGGAATATAGTTTCGTTTCTTTGCGAAGTCAATTTTTGTTTCTGGCAAACTTTGAGTTCGATATTTTTCCTTAAATATCAATCAATTTTGCAAGTGCGATATTACGTTGATATCGCGACGCGACGCTCGTATCGACGTTTTCTTCTTGTCTTCTTTATAATAATAATCATCTCTCCGTCGTCTTGAAAATGAGTTTTGTCTCGATAGCGAGAAATATCCTTCTGAGCACTATTATCTATTTCTTTTGTCTCTTATCTTTCTTATTTACATGATCGCGCGCGTATCGCGCCACATCGCGAATTTATTTTCGTCGGATGGAAATTTCGGGGGATATGATCTCTCACACATTGAAGCGTAATTAATCAGGCGACAGCGGCGTGTACATCAGCGTTATGGCGCTCTCAATCACATTTTCTAAATTGGAGATAATTAGGAGCTTATTATTATATTATAACACGTATTAAAACACGCGTATATACATCGCGGCAATTTGTTGCGCTTTGTGAATTAGTTGTCGGCAAATTTATTAGTTGTTGGATTTATTAGCATAATTTTCGTCCGACACGCTAACGAACTATCTCGCGCTTCGATCCGCACACGTGATTTCCTCGTAAATGCAGCTCTCGGTCGTCGTGTTTTTCGATCGTTCGCGCGCTCCGCACATTCTTTAACCGGTGTTTGCATATATTTAAATAGTGTGAGGTAAACGAGAGATTAAACCTTAAATATCCGCTCCTTTAAATCCCGTGAGTGAGAGAGAGAGAATGAGAAAAAAGTATAGTGATCTAAATTTGTTATAACATAAATCGAAAAATCTCGGGATTTTCATCGTATCGAGTTTCGCGGTGCAAATGGCCGGCGAAAAACCTGAGCTCTTCATTTAAATATAAACGAACTCTGTTTGAAAAAAGATCTAATTACGGTGTTAATGACAACGATATTTAAAATTGCGCGTTCAAGAGTTGCGAATAGAGGCAAGGCGTGTAATCAAATTTTCGTTAGGGAAAAGTCGCGTCAAAGTTCGGTCGAAAAATTCGAGTTTAAGCGAGAGGAGAGGGTGAGAGACGATATTCGGGATACTTTGTAAGATACCGGAATTCTTGAACTTTCTCGATAATAACGAACGAAAATTAGATAAGACGTCGAAGGAGCCATCTGCCTGATGATTATTTTTTTTTCTTTTTTTTTGGTGTTTTACAGAGCGTGTACAATCTGCTGGGCGAGACGCTGTCCAGGCTGCAACAGTACGCGGAAGCGGAGAGGTGGTTCCAGGCGAGTTTGGCCAGCCAGCCTGACCACGTGCCGGCCCACATCACTTACGGGAAACTTTTGGCACGAAACGTAAGTAGCCGCCGCCGTCGCCGTTTCGCTTTTAGACATCCGTCGCTCTGTCTCATTTTATCGCAATCTACTTTCCAAGTCTGACTGCATATTGGCCGTCACTATTTGAGAAACTTCCGACGCGAATATGCGCAATATAACGCGCGATATGCAAACACGTTTTTAGGTCAATTCGAAGTGTCCCCGCTTCTCCCGGCTTGCATCTTCGAAACTGTATATTTATATACTTGTGTCAGATCATTTATTTCGACGATTTTGAACGAGATGATACCTACAGTTTCGATTGTAGAAAAAACAAAGCGACAAATTGTTTTTTTCTTTTTTTGGAAACGCTGAATGTAAATTTATTTTTTCCTCGTGTGTGGACGTGTCATTTTTTTCTGTGACATTTACTCTTGCGAGCGAACATTGCAGATTGAATTGGATCGGCAAAAAACAGTGTGACATTTTTATTAAAAAAAAAAATCTGATGTGTTATTTGTAATTCTTTGATGAAGATGTCATTTGTTATCAATATGTAAGATATGCATCTTCGAGATTTGCTTTTTTTTTCTTTTTTTTTACAGTTATTTTACAGAGAGATACATTTGCATTCAGCGCTAACATTGCATAGAGATATAATGCGTTCAAAAATATTGTCCAATGCAATAGAACAAGCTCCTCAACCGGTAACAACCGCCCGGGGGAAGGGGGGACAGACAGGGCTATGGGGTTCGCGGTGGCTCACGAGTCGCCTCTGCTTTCTCTCTCTCTTTAGTCGAGCCGTGTCCTGGAAGCGGAGAGATGGTTCCTGAGGGCCCGCAGGTTGGCGCCGGACGATCCCAGCGTTCACCATCATTACGGTAAGGCTCTTCGACTGAAAGCCCTTTTAATTGCGACCGCGAAAGAACGTCCTCGTCGTCATGACCCGTTCGGAATTCAACAGTAGGCGTCTCCGATTACCGTCTCGTTTTTCCATCGTCGCCATTCTTCTCCCGCGCTCGGGAGGGAAGCGGGGTTCGCCTTCCGTTTCCCGACCGCATCGCAATTTAAATATCTAATGCCCGTATTTGTAGTCGTCGCCGTCGCCGGCGATAAGGGATCCTCGTTCATTATTAAAGCAATGAAATACGCTCTCTTAAGCAACCCCCGTCTTTGCACCCCCTCACCTCCGTTTCCCGATTGCCGCAATCTGAGATCCTATTGTAACAACGGTATAATTGATTCCCGATCCCCGAATTTGTTCTGAAAAGAAGTCCTCGAAGTTTCCCTCTTCGAGTCTGTGTCTCTCGCGCCGGGAGAAAATCAAAGAACCAAGATTCGAAGAGCTCGCTTAATAGGAGGGGGAGATAAGAGGATCGAGTCGAGATTCGTCGAGCCGCTATAAATACCGCTGTAATATTTCCTGCGGGATGATAGTAGATTCCGGGGCGCGGAAGAAGAGAGGCAGACGGGGCTAATCGAAAAGGAAGACGGAACAGCAGGGGCGCCGCACCCTCGGAGGCGAGTGGTTCCGAGATGCAAGGGGTAGATCGGGGAAATAGATCGACGGGTATTGAAATTCCGCGACGACGCTTCACTTTGGTCGCAAAAAACTCTTGCCGCGTGCAATCTCTGTGTCGCGTAATCTTTTTTTTCTCTTTCCAATAAAATGTCTTTTATATTTAATGTGTATAGTAATGTTTTAAAATCAAACAAGATTAATTTCTATGTAATTAACAAAAAGAAATACATTTTTCTCAACAGAGAATTGTTTCAAAATATATTCAAAAATAGATCTACAACGAATTTCTTCGAGCAATCTACTAAAACACTAACCAAAACCAGTGAACCGTATCACGCGACAACACGCAACAACATGTTTTTTGTAAAACTTTTCAGGGCTGTTCCTGACGTCGCAGAACCGACTGGTGGAAGCCGCCGAGGAGCAGCTGCGAGCGGCCGAGCTGTCGCGATCCGATTACGAGCTGTCGGTCGCGGCGGCCTCGGCGCTGAGGCAAGCCGATCGTCGCGAGGAGGCCGAGATCTGGTACCGACACGCGGCCACTCTGAGGCCGCACGAGGCCCGCAGTCACACGAATCTCGGCGCAATCCTACACTTGAACGGCAAGTACAAGCAGGCCGCCGCGGCTTACAAAGAGGCACTCAGGTTGCAGCCGGGCGACGCGACGACCATAACCAATCTGCACAAACTGGCGGCGATCTTGGCGTGACCTGAAGAAGCCGGGACGAACGACGACCGAGTTAAGAAAGAAAACAAGAAAGAGACGAGGCAAAAGAGACAATGTGTGTATCATACGATTCCGCGCGACGGGGAGGACCCCTTCTTACTAACCTTACCGTGTACCCCAAGACCCACTATCGGCCCGATCTTCCTACCGATATTCGTTTATATCTCTGCGTTGTCGGTGACGCGCGCGTTCACGTCGTTTACGCATTTGTCGTTCCCGTTTACGACGCGCTGGCCGACTCGTGTCGCCTGCTATGGTATGTAAAGAATAAAGCTTCCTTTATTTTTCTCTAATATACGACGGTCTATTTCATTACTCATGTGTGTTTTACATGTCCTCTTTCCTCTCACGTATATTAAGTAAGCGTACCAGTAAGATCAGAAGGTTGTGTCATTGGAATTTGTTTTTTGATAAAGAAAAAAAAAGATATTTAACGTTTTTGTTTTATACACTTTTTCTGCGAGACATCCGCTAACATACAGGAAACCTGTAGAATTTACTCTTTTGTTTTCAAATCGCGCAAGAGAAAATAAATTATAGACCCTTCTGAAAAAAAGGGGGAATCAGCTGTCTATTGATTTGTCTTAATAGATTGCTCTCCCCAAATCCAACACGAAATATCTTCCTTTTTCAACAGAGCACATCAATAGAGCAGGTAAGTTCAACACAGGACTCTCGATATGAGAACAAAAATCGGCAGTCAATTATTTCGAACCGAGACACTTAGCCTCGCGCCGTGTCGTCGTCACTCGCCCACCCATAAATCAATCGTCCGAAAGTGGAAAAAGACGACGCGAAAAAAGACAGATTGAAACGTCTCGCGCGTCGAGAAGATAACTCGCGATTTCTTCGACAGAGTCTTTCTCGACGAGATAACCGCAGGAATTGTCCGAGGAAAATCACTTTATGTATCTTGGATATTTCCTCCGAAAAGTCAAATTTTCTCATCTTGTTGTGTGCGCAAACTTTCGATTCCTTTCGTTCCGCTTACTCAATCTCGTCTCGATTTCAATCGATAAAAATTATTTTACGCGGTTTTTTTTTCTCGTATCTTTCTTTTATCTCTCGTTAATTAAGCAAAGTATATTAGACGAAGCGGCACGACTCGCCATTAGGATTTTGTCCGCGGCGGATATTCGAATATCCGCGTTTTCTCTTTGTTCTTTCCGGTGCGAGGTGGTGAAACTCCATTAATATCGAATCTATTTGCACGAAGGTACCAACTGGAATATTTAAGTTTACACTTTAAATCACACCCCCGAGCGAGTGCCAACGGTGCGAGCGTGCCCGCTGGCGGCGGCGGCGGCGGCAGGAGGAGGATGACGGATGGAGAAATGGCAGACAGAGAGAGCGAGAAAGGGAGGGACAGAGAAAGCGTGAGAAAGGGTGAAAAAGCGGGCACACGGAGAGCCACCTGTCGCTCCTGTCGCACTGTTGGAGACAGTCTCGGCAAACACTCCGCGACCAACGTGACGGCGGTTATCAAGCTTTGTTCCGCGAAGAAACTCGCTTCGTTATCTTTAAAGCGGAACACCGTCAAGGGTCCTCTTCCCTCCTCCTCGAGGAGACGTCTCGCCTCGTTTGGTGGGATGCGCGTCGCTTCGGCCATTTCATTTTTCACCAACTTATCCGTCTTTACGGCCATATCTTTCAACGTTATCCCGCGTCTTTATATACCCTCTCCCTTACCCTCACCCTCTCTCGTTCGCACACCATACACTTCCGCCACGTTTTCCTGTTTATCGTTTCAAAACGCGCGCCGCGTAATTCATGAAGAACGCGAATTTGCTTCTCGCAATCTTGAATTGTACGAGAGGTAGTTGTAACAATTTCACAATGTCTCTCAGACGGCACTTGACGCGACGATAGAAATCACGTTTTGTTTGTTCCGCGTTCAACGTTACGTTTATCGTTTTTTTGAGAGAACTTTCGAGATATCGTATTTTTTGCTTCCTAAAGTTAAGACACGGCACATTAAACAAACGCTAAACTAGAATAGCGGAAAGAGCATGTATTACCGATCTTTCGACGGTGTACCATTTTGCCAACGCTCTTCGAAACAGGAAAGTTATATATATATATACACATGTGTATATATATATGTATGACAACACTTCGTTCTTTAGAAACTCGAAGTCCCTCATCACGTTCCCGTCTGCTTTTTCCCCCTCGTTTCAGTTTTCACACCGCCTTTTTTCTCTCTTCTCTTCCCTACATTATTTTATCTCAACTTTCTTACCTCAGGGCTCTTCAGTCAAAAGAGATCTTTTATATCTCCTACAATATATAATTTCTTATCTGTTCCTCTTTCTTTTTTAATATCTTAACAATATACAACTCCCTCGTCGTCTTCTTTATTGTCGTCTCACGTTTCGACGTTAAACGATCAACGCGATATAGTTTTTTGGTTTTATCTTCTCATAGAGAAAATCTCGTCTCAATTCTCTTTAGCACGTGTTTTTCCTTTTACAACGCGCGCGCATATTTCGCGTCGTATTAATGTTGTAACTTAACATATTTTTTTCAATTTATTGTTGTTTATAATTTTTTTTTTAACTTGTTTACTTTGTTCTTCCTCTCAAATGTTTTTTTAGTCCGAGTATCATTTAACTCGCGCGGGAAACCGCATTTATATTCAACACAAGTTGTGCATCACTCGCAACAACAATGCGGCAAGCAGAAAGATATGACAACTGTCGGCGTTACGTGGAGTTTTCAAGTCAAACTTTTGCTCTTTTATCTAGTCCCGTTTCCCGACTTATTGTCTTACTTTTAGTATGCTTCCGCTCGCTGGCTCTCGCGTTTATTTTTTGCTTTTCTCTTTATCTGTCCGCCGAGGCGGGCGCCATCGATTTTAAGCCGCAATAAGAGGCGGCCCTTCGCATCCTGACATCCTCGATTGTGTGTGCCACGCGTACCTCGCTTTATAAGCTTACAAGTATTATCATCATCCCCTTAGTTCGTCGTTCCGGTTCACTTCGCCGCGTTTTCCTCGCATTCGCCGCGATTTGTCTGGATCCGTTTTATACGTGATTTTTCCGTCTGTGCCGCGACGGCCTCGCGCGACCTCTCGCGAATGCATGCACGTTTGCGCAATTCTTTGCCGCGGTTAACGACATTCGAATGCCATTCGGCTTTGCCGATGTTACCTCGCAACATTTACCTGAGATCCCCCGGCATTTTCCCGCGTTTATTCTCCCCGCGTTATTTTTCCGCCGTTGTTTTTCCATGTTACCTTCGGATCTCATTATCCGAAAGAAAAGCGTCGAAGACAGCGTGTGTATTCTTTAAAGTGCGTTTTCCGCGCATATATTTTATCCTAACAGCTCAAAAGACAAATATGTTTCTCTCTCTTTTAGAATTTATTTATCTTTCCTCTCTCGTGTAGTGTTTACACGAGAGCTCTAATATTTTTATCATCGTTCTTATATATATATATATATATATATTTGACTACGCTATTATTTTTTATCGCAACTTATTTTTTTTTCTTTTTTTTAGAATACAATGAATTTCTTTTTCTCTGTTTTTCTCTCTTTCTCTTTTTCCTTGTTTTCTCAAAGTTTTTGTTCTTCGTTAAACTTGACTCCATATTTTCATTAAGTCAGCGGCGCGCGGACTTTGTTAATTTGTTTGCGAACGCACGGGCTTTCAACTAGCACCGGATTACCATCAGCCGCATTATTTTTCTGGCTTTTATCTGCCCCGTCCCGTCCCTTATTCTCCGTTTATATTTACCTATGTTCTCTTCCGGATCTACGTGACCATTTTCTGCGCCTTTTTGCGTCATCGTAAAAAGAACCGTCGCGCCGTTTTCTACTACGCTCGTTCATGATTTAGCAATAAGTGCGGCGCTTTTATCTCTCCCGCCCATACCCTCTCGCCATCTAGCTCCTTATTGATACTGCCGACCTTTTTCTGCCGTAAGCATCGTTCGCTTTTACAACTGCTAGTGGACAGAGTACACCGAGTTACTCCGTTTCCACTTGGAATGTGTACCGATTTATTCGTTTACGAGCAGTTCCGCAATATTGCTCGTGTGTGTGCTTGTGTTCTTTTCTCTTTCTTGTAAAAGATATTTATTTCTTTTTCTAAGTATCCGTCGCTGTGAGTTTTTTTTTCATGTCGTCGATTATTTTCTTACTTTATTTACTGCATTACTGCGTTATATTTCGCAGCGGGGATCGCGATGTTGAAACTGATCAAATTTTTGTAAACGGACGACTCGTTGAACAATATTGTCATATACAGATGTTATATATTTTTAATATTTATTTACACCGAAGAGCACCGAGCTAATTTCGCGACGAAAAGGCACGAACGTTATTTTTCGAGTGACGTTAAAAATTCCTCTCGTTCGAGGGGATGAACTGCTGCGTGACGTAAAATAGGTTTTCCCGCCACAGCTTTTTTTTCACAATGACGAGTTTTTTCTCCCTTTATCCCTTCTTCCCGCAATCTACGTAACACGATGCATACAAGCGCCTGTCTTCGCGCGTCGTTCTACGTCTTAACGTCGCGCATCTCTTATTCCTTTTTGCGTAAAGCTCACCGCGCGCGACCAACCTTTTTACCTTCTCGGGCCCTTTCTCACTTTATTTCTTTTATACCATATCGCCGGAACGCAATAAAAGAGACGGCCAGATAGATGGACATTTATTATGCTCTAGGAGCTCCGCGGGAACACGACTTGCCCCTTTATCCTTTCTCTCTCTTTCACGTACAGAAGCAAGAGAAAACCAAACTCGTAAAAGAATGCCTTTCCGAAACACACACTGAAGAAGATCCATTGCAATAACGTTTTTTAATCTTTCTCTACATAGTTTCGAACTCTTTTGATGTCACAATATGTAATTTAGTTGAAAGCACGTGTGTTTTTGCGTGCGAATAAATTCGTGAATCAAAAGAGATTTCAAAAACTTTGTATCATTGTTACACCTTGATTGTGTGTGTGTGTGTGTATTTAGTTACTCACTCGATTTAATTTAGATCTAGTGCAAACTTTCAATTTTACCTTGTTTTTTTTTCATCATTTTTATTTTAATTGCCACTCTTTTATGTGTACAAATAATATTACATAACGGTGTAAAAAAAAAAAAAAATAGAGAGAGAACTGTTTTTTAAGCTAAAAAAAAAAAAAAAAATATGGAAATGCGTGTATACGCAGCTTAGATTGAAAATATCGATAATAATTGCGATTGATATTACTCCGTAAATATCTGCCTTCGTCCGTGTATCAGCAACCGCCGACTGTGACGGGACGTAATAAAGGTGATGGTACACCGGTGTGCTGTTCGATACGGCGGAAACGAGGAACGACGGACTCGGGGGAAACAGGGTGGAAGCGATGCCGGGTCGTTATTGTAACGATGTGTACCGAACAATTCTGAAATTCGATGTGCGCGGGCGGACGGGCGGGCGGCGGCGGCGGTGGCGGAGAGTGGCTCTCTCGCGGCGAAGGCGGATGATCGATGCGGCGAAGCGATAAGGCGACGGGTGTATTATTGCCGCGGCATGAAACAGTAAGAAGTTTCCATGAGTGATTGACGTCACGGCGCGCGGCGACTGGAAACTTCGGATTACTTAGCCGTGTGATCGATCACCGGCACACCGATACCCGTTACAGCTTATAAATAATAATAGTGACACTGCTCCCGGGAAAGAGTATGTACACTGTCTCTCATCCATACTGTGAAGATACAGATTATTTTTTTCTTTTCCCAGGCTCTAATCTCTTCAAATCATCAATCGCACAATCAATCCCACGTTTATAACTGCGTGTGTCAATTATTATTAGAAAGTATTTTTCGGCGCGCGCGACGAATTAACTCGAAGAAGAAGAAAAAGTAGATAAAAACGTGATGGAACGTTGAAGGTTGAAGAGAGCGATGTATATATATATACACGGTATATAGAGATAGAGGAGGTCGAATTTTCCTCAACGACCCTCTTCGTCATGGGCCGCTAATCGCGTCTGAAATAAATCGGCCCATTAACCGCCATTCGTCAAAGCGAAAGACAAACAACGAGCCATGTCGCGGAATGAACCGCAATGGCGTCGAAGGGAACCGAAGAGGCAGGATCTTGCTGCTTCTCGTCCCGTTACTCACGTACAAACGTACAAGAGTCTACTGTCGTATACTTCGCCTAGGAGCAGCAGGTGCATTTGCGCGCACAGCCCGATAAAATATTCCGTAGGGTCGCGTCACCCGAGATTACAAGATCGGTACTCGGTGGCGCGCACCAGGGGGAAGGTCAAATGGTACTTCGCCGTTACCGGCCTCGAGCTCGCCACAACGAGCTTTCCTGATTTACCCATTGCCACCGCAGTTACGGAAGCGGAACGGCAAATGATGGAAAATTCGCAAGCCTCTCGGACTGCTACGGTGGCTCATTTACTCGTAAATGTAGAAGGGAGAAGAGGAAAGAAAGCGAGCTAAAATATAGCAGGTGAAATACATCACGTCTTTCTCGAGTTCTCTCACGACGGATTCTTTTTTTTTATTTTTCACGTAAGACGTACTAACATTATCTTTGAAGAAATAAAATTGACGTATAAAAAATATGTAATAAACATTTACAACGAAATTGAAATCATCTTCAAATGTTGAGAATCGAAAGTCTTGAATTTATCTTCATCTCTGTTCTCTAATCTCCAATAAGCAAAATATATATTTTTTTTTTCGTTTCACAGCGCGCGCGTTTTCCGCGAGAACGCGTTTTATTTCGCGTCACGCGCCGGAAGTGTTATTGGCAAGACTGTCATAAAGAGATACCAGCGCGAGTTCGAGCTCGGAGAAAAATATAAAGAGCGCGCACAAATCGTTCTCTGTCGCGACGTTGCAAACCGCGTCGATCCATCACCGCGTGTGCGATTCCTTTCTTTTTCGCGATTTTTTTTTTCGTTTTCTTTTTTTTTTCTCTCTTCCGCATACACACACCCCAGCATACAACACTGTTCGACGCACAGTTAAACTAGCCCGCACTTCCCGAGGAATGCGACGTGAATGCCGATGAGCCGTGACAGGACGGAATTCACTAGCGACTTAACGACAGCGTTCTTGTCGTCGCTGCATCTCGCGGAGAGAGAGAGAGAGTCGGCGTGTTGAAACGACGACGTGCAAGTTTCGATACAAGAAGCTGCTGCTGGTGCCGCTGCCGCTTCAATAATTTCGGCTGGCGACGTTTATGCCAGCGCAATATAACGGTAGTCGTAAATAGGCGCTGTTTAAGTGGCTGAGTCACCTCGGTATTATCAGAAAATCAATTCTCTAGTCGACAATCGACGGAAAAATGAAGAGAAAAGGAGAAACAAATATATTTTTCACTGTTGCGTGTTAAAACTTGCGAAATCTAATTAATAGAAAATTATTTTTTTACTTAGTTAACGAGGAATGACCTCAAGTTCAGTGTAGAAAAACCAAAAATTGTAGTAGTAAAGGCATAACTGAACAGTGTTGCAGGATGGTATGCAGGATAAATAATTTCCCATGGGACCAAATCTTAATTTGAAAATTATTTATCCTGCAACACTGTTCAGTTACGCCTTTACTACTACAATTTTTGGTTAAATATTTTTTTTTTTTTTTAGCGTGACATTATCTCTTTCCTCTTTCTTCAATCAACTATTGCCATTACTTTTCACGCGCGAAGAGAGGAAACTCTCTATTTAGAAATTCAACAATATATATATCTCGTTACAAGTTTCAAGGAGGAGAATATCGCAGATTTACGCGTGGAGTAAGACGCTTCCGGTTTGACGTCACGTCCGCTCGCTTAAGCGGAACGGACTGTGTTCGTCCGTATAGTTATCGTGTATGGACGGCAAGGCGCCACAACTGCCACGATGTTATGCTCGATTAACGTGGAAACGGACAAAGCCCCTGGCCTTCGTGTAGCGCGCCTTGTCCGACATGCCGTTAATCGGTGACTTTAATAAGCACGCCCAGGGAGAGCTTGCAAGGACCCCTGCGCTCCGCGATGACAATCGATCGCGCCTGCACCGTCATTGTAACCGCCTCGCCGAGCGAAGTTGCAACAATGAGTTGCGCAACTTTGGTGTAACTACGGCTATAAGTTGGCCGCGTTGAGATAAAGGATCGAATCCCGCGCGATCGCGGGATATAATCTAACCAGAAGAGCATTTGTTTGCCTGAAAAGCGCGCGAACTATATTAATTTTTCTTGTTCCTCTCCCTCGATTTACTACTCTTGTAATTCAAGAGTTACATTCGAAGATAATAGCGGAATGAAAAGAAATGGGTACTTTCTAAATAAAACGATTCTCGTCAATTAGGGCGAGTACAAGATGTAGAGACGCGGCGGTCTCGAGGCGCAATATTACCGTATTTAGCGTGGAGAAGTAATCTATTACCCTAATGCGCTCTAATACACCGTGTCCGGTGCAGATTAATTATCTTAATGCTTTCGTATAGAGCCGCGGGGTTTTGAGAAAATTTGATTACCGCGGATAAAATCAGTACAGCACGTATAGTACGTGTTTCGCGTTTTCTAATCTGCTCGCAAATCTCAGACGCTGCGAAAGAAAAGAAATCAAATAACGACGAAGTCAATCCGCCGTGCGTTTTACGTTATTTTATGTAATTCATGATTTATTCAAATAATAATTACGTAGCGCGAGAGAAGTAGAGTAAAGGTTAATTAAAATAGAATTGAATTAAAAGAAGAAACACACACACGCAGTAAAAGCAATACGTGACTCCCGATTTTTAAAAAATAAACCAAACGAACATATATCCGAGCGGAAAATCGGGAAACGCACGTCGCGCCGGACTTTACGACGCAGTTAATAATTAAACCACTTCCCCGGCCAACGAAAACAGGTCGTGCCCGCAGAATCCGTTGTCTCGAGGGAGGCGAGCGTATAGCGTTATAGCGAGGGAGAGGGTAGACGGGAAGCGCCTTTTCCACTATAAATCATGTCGGCGGAAATCCGCGCGCGCGGGACACGCGGCGGAGGTGCTGTTCAACGGTGCGGACGACGTAACCTTAAGCGGTAACCGGCACGCGATACCGAAATCGCGAAACGCAATACAGCGCGCGCCGCCGACACGAATCTCCTCGACCGATGATAACGGTTTAACGATGGTCGCATCGGTTGCGACAACCCGCTGGGAGTAGGACAAAACACATTACACGTCAACATCAGATCAGCCGAGTAACAATTCGAGTTAGTTAATGTGATTGTTAGAAAAAAAAAGAGTTACGGCAAAAAACATGTTGCTCATCACCGGCGTCGAAGACCGTCGGTGAGATTAAAAGATGTTAAACTCTTCCGATATCCCATCTCATGGTTCCTCATTTGGTGTCAATTGCATTTTGTTTGATGTATCGCGGAGAAAAAAATAGGCGTTTGCGTAAAATACCGCGGCGGTCGGAAAAGGCGCAAAAAATTCTTGCAAAAGAAGTGGAGAATTTTGCGAGAGAGACACGCAAGCAACTCTCTCCGCGAATGAGACGTAGTTGCGATATATCGCGACGATCCAAGAGAGGAGAGAGGAAAAAGCGATTAATCCACCTCGTTTGCACACCACATGGCCGGCAGCTGCTTTCGCATTCGGCCGTGCTCGACTATCGAATGGAAATGAATTCCACCGGCGTTAGTTTCCACGAGGCGAGGTGCAGGCCGCGCTCTTTGATGTAAGCGTAACCGCCATTTTCGAACCTTGCCGCTAACACTGATTTTTCCACCTCAAAGAGCGACGCGTCGCCAGCGGGATCGATTACGGGCGGTGATACGGGCGTTCGATTTCATCACGATGAAAAACGATGAAGAGCAGCATTTGATATTAAATCTAGCAATTTTTTCAGGCAATAACATTAATACAAATATTTATTCATTTTAGTAAAAAACATAATCCAAAAAAGTTATGTAAAATATATCAGCAGCAAGAAATAAATTACCAAAATGGTAAAATACTGGTACACAGTCCGCTCTCATATTTATTAAAACAAACTCTTATATTTATAAAATGTTATATTTTATTTAAAGTTAATATATAAAATTGTCAAGAGAGAAATGGAAAGAGAGGAAAAAAGAGAAAGAGAGAGAGAGAGAGAGAGAGAGAGAGAGTGAATTAAACCAAATATTGGCCTTGCGTTAAACTTTCTTTTTCTAATGCAATTAGACGCTTAATTATCCTATAGACACCTGCCTGGCGGGACACATCGTATGGCATCACTGCCGACACAGATATACGGAATAAAATTGTTTGGCGTATCATCCTCAAAAGAAAACTTTCATTAGCTTAATGAAACGGGTGACTCTGGCAAAAGCTAGGCCGCAGGCGCGGCCCGCATCCGGGACACAAAGGGGATGCAGCGCGGTGTGGACGGGAAGGTAGAACGGGACGGAAGACGAGGAAGGACGTCGAGAGAGATGCGCGCCCCGGCAAAGTCTGTGTATGTGTACCGGCACTTTAATTAGAGAAATTAAATTTTCAAACGAAACACACTACCTGCCTCTTAGTCCGGTTTTTCCTCTCTCTTTTCCTCGCAAGAGATACGATGAACGGTCAGAACGATCCATCTCCGGTAACAAAACGACAGTAATGAACGAAGAAAGCATAATAATGCTTCGGTTTTCCCGCCGCGGAACCGTCGACGGATAATATGCTTACGTGTGTGTGTGTGAGTTTTGCGGCGCGAAAAATATACGTATTTCGACCGGACAATTGTTCTTGCGGAACGGAATGCCACGAACGAAGTACTGAAGTACTGTTTGTTAATTCCGCAGCTGTGCGCGATGATTTACGACAATATACGAGTCGTCGTTTGCATGAACTTTTTTTCAACAACAGAAACATTATGAATAAAAAATTGTTACTTTTTTTATCATTCTTTTTTCACAAATATTACTCCAATTTAAAACCAAATTGATTGTTATTTGATTGATATAAAGTCGCAGGTCACTACAACTACGGGGTTGTAGATCGTTCTCGTTAATTTCGCGCGAGCTTTTTTTTGCCGCTGTAGTTTCTTCAGGAAAAGTCGTCGACTTTCGCGCAAACAACGACTTCTCGTTCTTCGTCATTGTCTCGAATGAGAAGCAGCGTCCGCGAGTTAAGTGAGCGTGGCGCGAAATAGACGAGACGAAACGCGAATAGAAGGGGTTAATTCGAAGGAAAACACCATCGCCGTGGCGAACGTGATATAGTCGACTTTGGCGATACGCAAGCGAACTCGAACCGGCAATTCGTTTTATTCACGGTCACGAACGCTCAACGAGGTTTGTATCGCCCGCTCGAGTTTTTCGTTCGCGAACTCTCCGCGCTCTTTTTTCCACCGCTTTTTCCTCTTCTTCGTGTTTTGTCTTGTCCGACATCAAGCGCCAATAATTGACTTCGAAGTGGATGTCGAGTAGCGAGAAATTCAGAGTAGATTTCCAACGAACAAATAACTGCGATCTTCAAGAAATGAATTTTACAATATTTTTCTTTACCGAAGAAGAGAGAAAGAGAGAGAGAAAGCAGTCGCAAGGATTTTTTTTCCTTGATTCAAGTAACAATGCTTGAGATTCACGAATACCACGTTGCTAATTTAATAATTTAATATACATTCTGACACATTATGCTGCTTTTGAAATTATTACATTGCACAGACGCGAAATACTCGCGTATGTGCGAAGTTTCGCGTTATTAATCCCTTTGAAATTAATTAATTCATACGCACGTTTTGCCGCAAAAGAGTTATGAAACATTTTATCGCTTTTTTCACTTCCGAAGCTTTCTAACATTTTATCTTTTTGTTTTGATTTCTTAATTGTTGAGAATACGAAAATAAGAAAAGTAATTTTATAGAGTTTGGTTTAATTTTTATTGTACGTATATTTACGTATTAATTTTATTACTACGCATATAACTAATTTTCTAAGAGTTGAAAAAATTGTAGTTTATTTAGAGAAAAATAGTTGAATCGAAAAAAAATTAAGAGAGAGTGCTTTTGTTAAATAATATAATGAACACCAAGCGTATTAATATGTAGATTAGATGCTTTCATCATAAAAGTGGGCGTTGACGTGCTTTTTACGCAAATAAGCTCACTCGTTCAGCCGTCTTTTTCCACCGGTCATTTCCGGAATCACATCATAAAACAGCGTCGGATATATGCCCAGGTTGAAGCCTTATTCAATGAACCGCGCGCGTATAGCCATTACACGGTCATTCTTCTTTATATCTGCTTACCTTTAAATCCGGAAGGGTTGTCGCGTGTGACGCGTACATGGCACAAAGTAAGAGTAAGCGTGATGGTAACGCTTATTTATGGTCAGAAAAAATATCGCACGCGCTGCGAACAAAATGAAACGAAAAAAGAAAGAAGTTATATCGAAAAAACTGTTGAAATTTAGACACGCATGTTTGTCGTAAGTATTTACAATTGTAATATTTTAAAAACCTCTTTGCGGAGAGAATTACTTGTAATATTAATTAAAACTTAAGAGAAATAATCTACTTTTCAGACGATTTCCAAGTTATTCTCTCTCTAAAAGATAAGACAGTTCTAATGACATTTTCATATGTTGCAAAAACATATATTCCGATAATATATTCTCAACAAATCACTGAGGAATGACCGTGGAACGGCAGACGGTGTCATTTCCAGCGGAAGCGTGTGTCGACGTATTCTTATCTCCATTCAGAAGGAATATTCACTTTCGAAATGACGTCATAAATTAGACGGAGCTTCGAGAGAGACGAGTCTTTATTCAATGAGCCACGTGTTAACCAGCACGAAGAGGCTCGGGTCCCTCTTTCCTTCTCTTTCCCGTCCGTCAGCTCTCTTATCGATCTGAGCGAGAGAGACTAGCGAACGGAACTGGATAAGACAAAAAAAAAAAGGGAAAGTAGGAAAGAAAGAAGGGAAGATCGGGTGGCTAATTCGTAAAGAGCTCCTATTTCTGCGAAACGTGATATCTCCGTCTTTAGACATTTGTGGTAAGTACTTCGGCCGCGGAAGCTTATACCTACCTCGCAATGTGCACGATGGGAAATAAAATTACAATCGCACTTCCATCCGTCTTTTCGTTTCGTTTCTTTCAAATGATCAGCAGTAGTATTCCGTGCGCATTGAGTCTTTTTATCTGAAATGTATTATGAATATTTCTCATATTACTCGAACAAAGTTGAAAACAAGCGCAGAGAGAGAGAGAGAGAGAGAGAGAGAGAGAGAGAGAGAGAGAGAGAGAAAAGATAAATAGAAGA
>QVNV01002999.1:0-92651 GCA_014825455.1 Pseudomyrmex pallidus
CAAATATTTTTTCTTTACAAAAATGCATGATAAAATACAAACTTTGGGAAAGATGAAGTTGCTGGTTTAATCATAATCGAAGTTTCTCCGATAATTCATCCAGCAATTGCTCGTTACCTCCTTGTTTCAACATTTTTTTACGTATAGGCGCGTACTTTAACTTCAACATTTTAACAGTAGCATTCGATCTTTGTATATTCTTTTAGATATATACAAACTATTAAATTTGAAATTAGTATATAATTTTTGATTTTATCTAATAGACACAAAACACTGTGTGATGGCACATTATAGATTTTTTTCACACATTCAGAACAATAGTTATTACACTGATTAGTTACAAATGGAGTAGTATTGTAGTATTACTTATTCGATGAACAACGCTCGCCGTGCGAGGAACGACTACTCGCAAGTCAATGCGCGACGTAAATACCAACGGTGAGATTTTCTTTTGTATCAGTGATGAAAGATCGAGCCAGCTGGCACCAAGAATGCCGAGGTGGTGAGGGCACGCATTTAAGTATGAACTTATGGTGTGTATGCCCCCACCTCGGTACTCTTGGTGCCAGCCGGCTCTATCTTTCATCACTGTTTTGTATAAAGAGGTGTGTAATGGTGAAATCGAATGAGAAAGTGATACTACATTATACTCTTAACTACTTGTTTTGTAGATTTTATTTAAATTTGTATGTAAACACGTATCCTTGGCATTTCAAGCTGATGAAACTGTCTTATAAATTTTGTTTTTATAACGCAAGATGTATAGAAGAACTTTCTATTTATTTTTCAGTATGGAGAGTTCAAAGTTTATGTTAAATATTGATTATATTTTTATTAAAAATAGAAAAACACACGGTTTATCATCAGTTTTATTGTTAGTATAGCAAATTATATAAGTTGAATAATCTTTAATTAATTTTAGATCTCTAAAATTTTAGTTTACGTAATCACATATTTAGCAAGCAATGATATATAGTTGTAAAAAGGATAAAGGATAAAGGAAGTTTAATTGATTCCCTTCAGGGTTAGAATATTTTTCAACACTTCTATATCCACGATCCATTTTATATCCACGATCCTGATATAGTCGTAATATATACTTATATATTTTTTACGCTTCCCTTTTCAACAGGAAATTGCTGTTTCCAAATTGAACATATCATTTTGTGTAGAAATGAGTGAAATATTTGAAAAACAATGACGTAAAATTAATGAATTTGTGTTCACAAATTAGTTTTAATACTATTACGTACACATCATTACGCGTATATTATAAGTGACAATCTCAATTTAGTCCGTAAGACTGTAGTACAGGTTTTAAAATTAAGGTAATATCTACAACTTTCGTGATACGAAGTCTTCCGTAGATTGCTTAATATGACGATAATGTGTATTTTTGTAAAACTAGTTTTTATCGTGCAATATACCACAATAATGAAAAATTATAGTCAATCTAGTATTACATAAAGTGATCTTTACAAAAAAAACAGAAGTGAGATTTATACAAAAAATAATTATTTTATTGGAAAGGGTTATTGTTATTGGTCCCGATAACTTAATGGACTTTGGATTATTGACTTTATGATAATAAAAAGATTGGTATCTCTCGATATTCAGGTTATTGAATGTATAACGAGACACACACATCAAGTATACATACATGCACGTGTATGCGTATATTTCTCCATTGTCACGTATATACGACGATATTACTAGGTCGTTAATGCACAAAGGAGGTCGTTAGGCTGAGTTACATTATTATTGGAAAATGTATTATATAGAGAGAGAGAGGGATAAGCAACGCCTTCCACTTGTAACGGCTATCACTAATTACTCGGAATATCAAGCGTATCGAGAACTCGATTGAGTAGCTAGCTCGTCAGCCATTGAGCATTCGAGTCCTGTCGGTACGTCGCATCTGTCACGTTCATTGGCCAGTACGTGTATAACAACCTGCGTACATGGCCTGTACATCCGTGTTCGCTCATTGCTGCCGCCCGCGTCTCACGAAAATATTGTCGAATATTATCAGTGATCATTTTTCATGACAGCACGGCCAGAAAATTGTTCCAATTACGTATAGCTTTTGTGTTTCCATTCTGTTTCTAACTGAAATGTACGCAAAAAGCGTTAGACAAAAAATTGTTTACTTATTGTTTTCTACTTTTACTGATGAGATGTGTGAATTAATAGACACGTATAAAGTTGCATCAAGATTATGTTTTACGACAAGTATTATACGTACTAAGTCTTATTATTTATTATTTAGAGAAAGAAATGAAGAGGAAAACTGACATATAAGTAATAACTATTGCTGTATGTATAATAATATGTTCGCCTGCAGCGAGTTTATTTAATTGCTCTAGAGGCGATTTATTTTTTCGTATGATCGAACACGCTATAATAAACATTAAAATCATAAAATAAACTTTTATTTATTTTTATTTTTATATTCTTATTACACATTTTTATATATATATTAATTAAGTTTCTAGTTAATCCGTTTATTTATGTAATAATATTTTTGCACGTAGTTTTACACTTTGCTACTTTT
Organism: Pseudomyrmex pallidus; assembly: GCA_014825455.1. Classification (NCBI taxonomy): domain Eukaryota; kingdom Metazoa; phylum Arthropoda; class Insecta; order Hymenoptera; family Formicidae; genus Pseudomyrmex; species Pseudomyrmex pallidus. The sequence goes on from QVNV01002999.1 coordinate 2,555, forward strand.
TGTACTTTTCAATAACATTGCACGAAGAACACTCCTTTTCTAGTTGTACTACCTGCTGCATTCTGTCTATATAACTGTTACGATAACGTTTCATTACGTAACAAATTATTCCACCACACGTTTATAATTTATAAATGTTAATCTGGTTAGCAATTGAAATAGATGTTTCAGTGTTTAGTTAAAAAAAAAAAAAAATTCCTGTTGTATTTCCGCAGTTACGCGAGAGAAAGGGAGGAGCAAAAGAGAGATGGATCAATTTGTAAGTGTCAATCTATCCAGCTTTAAAAAAAATATAACCCAGCAGCTCCCGTCAACGTGTGTGTGTGTGTGTCACTTCTCTATCGTTTCTCATTCCACACAGCCCAGGGACTCAGGAGAACGAGCTTTTAACGCGCGTTGTCAATTTACGGGGCGCGACAAATGCGGATTTCCACGCCAGTATTGGCCAATGTATCGGCTCGAATGCCGATAGAAATACCGACTCGGTCAGTATTGTGCAATAGACAATTTTCCCTTCGAACGAGAAGTTTCGTTCGCCGCGATGATTAGATAGAGAGCGGAGTAATGGCGGGAGGTCTAATCTGCATTCGTAATGACGAACGGGGAGAAGGTGACACAGTGTCTGACCTCGATGTGCAGGGACATTGGCCATCTATTAACCCCTGGGGCCATACGTCCCCCTCTTGGTTCTCTGTCACGGAAACCTTCCCTCAGCTATTCGCCATCCCTTAAACGATCCTCAACCAGAGCCATTCTCCATCGTTTCTACTAATATATCTACTCAATACACAGTTCTATCGTGTAGTTGCAATAGGGAGATACAAGTTATTAAAAATAAATAACACTATAAGCAACATTATAAATATATAATACTCTCTATACATATATAATAAATAACACTATAAATAGTTACTTGTAGAGAATAATATTAAAAGTGCGTCACACACACACACACACGTCATATATATTTAAAGAGAAAAGAGGAAAAGAGTTTAATATTTACACATCATTGTTTTATTTAATATTGTGCGTAAAATATATTATATACAATATTTTATAGCGTGTTTTTGCAATCATTTACTTTTACAAGAGGATTGGCCGTCAGATGACATTTTGTATTCTCGTGTTATTTTTAATATTTTGTGGAAACAACAGTGGGAAAGATAAAAATTTTTACTGTTGGGTTCGCGAGAAAAGCCGTTGCCATCCATTGCCATCGCGAGATTTCACCGCTAATCTCTGGCATTAACTTAGTGTCCAATTGGAAACCGCTGTAATCCAGTCTGCATCACCGAATTTAATTCCCTTAACGAGGTCTTGCCAGTCGAGCATTTCGATGCTTCGGCTGGAGAGGGCCATATCAATTAATTATTATTCTTGCGGTTAACTGAGTTTCCGCGAGTTCGCCGCGCTTATAGGTGAGCTTTCTCTATTCCCTTCATCATTTCTATTATATTACATTCCAAAGAATATCCAATTAATTGTATACTCAAGTCTTATTAAACATTACTATAATTGGATAAATGGTTTTACACAGATTTTAATTAAAAATGCACTACGATCTTTTATTTAAAGTACGTGATAATTGTGCCCTCTCTCTCTCTCTTAGTCTCTCTCAGTCTCTGTGCTTGTCTGTGTGCTTGTACAGTTTATTAAAATATATGATATGTTTATTTCTGTTTCTTCATTTATTTTGTATTAACACCAGCACTATGAAATGTGAAGTTTCTTCGCGAATACCTCGTTCGCCGTTCACGTGCTTCATACAATAAATCTCGATTTTTTATATAAACTTCTGTCAGATTTTCTTGCAAGTGTTAAAAAAAAAACTCGCGTGTGTGTGTTCAGGATGAAACAATAATAATTGAACGCATTTTGAAAGAGGGCGGGTATAGAGACGTTGTTTGATTGCGGTGAAAGATCGTTCGTGTATTAACAATTAAATGGCGGAACATTTTTCACGTGAGCGTATTCTCGCTTCGTCGACAGGACTGGATCAGCTGGGATACCACTTGCCTGGCGCCAGCATCGCTCGAGGTAAATATTTGACGAGTAACTCCAGTAGGTATCAGGCTATATCGGTCCTGATGAACGATGCGCATCGTCGCTAGCTCCGGCCTCGTTTCGTCTTAAATGTCGTTGCATGTTACTTTATGAAATTAAAGAGCTTTACATACAGAGACTTCTTCGTAGTTAAAAAAAAAATAAAAAATAACAAATCTGTGCGCGTACAACTTATTACGAATAGGGAAAACTCACTAGACAGATAATATAAGATCGATTTTAATTTATTTCTGAAAACAACAAAGAGAATGATTTTCTGATTGTACCTAATATAGTTTTTATTGTTACATCGCGTTATGTGGTGTGTTGCTAAAGCCAGAGCGAACAATGTAACCCGTTAAATTGCGTCACGCGTGCGTATACGGTAACACATAATAATTGGAAAAGATTCAAACGACGTGTTTCTCCATGAAATGTTTCGGCGGAAAACCGTGAATGGGCAATACACAGATGACAAGACACATCTCTATTTAATTAGCGCGAAGCTTTGCCTCTATAGTATTGTCTGTTCCGACAGAATCCAGACAAACTTCAAAGTGCAGAGCGAAGGCCGAACGCGAAAAAAAAGCGGCGTGCTTCTCGCGAGCGAAGTTAGGTGTCTGAGCATTAAACATTCAGAGTCCGTTTCAATTTGTTCCGTGAAAGCGCGGAGGACTTTGAAGCGCACAAAGGTTGCGTACCTTACTCGAATATGTTGCAACGTACTGATTGGAGGGATCAAAGCCCGTACGAACGGACGGTATTTAATCATCTGACCACGGAGAACGTGTTCATCAACGGTTGCAGCTTTCGTCGAAACGTATTTGCTATGTTTTACACGTGTACTAATGCGATTCTCTCGTCGATTGTAAATATATCGTTTTTGCTTTTTGTTTTACATTTTGTCGGAACATATTCTAAGCGATAAACATACTTATCGTTTTCCGTTTCTCGCTGTTAATCGCGTCGGATGTACATCTTTCGTCGCGAGCTTAACTAGAAATTCAGAACAAAGATCTCGAGTGAGTGTTTCGTTCGCTTACAATGTGAGCTTCCTTGTTCTCTCACGTTCGGTTGCTTGTGCTTCGCCACCACGGCTAACCGGAAGGATATCGGCAATGAATTTCACGGCGAAATCGCTCGTCCAAACCGGCAGATTCGGTACTTCGGCACAGATGGAAATGAATTCGATTGGAGCCAGACCATCTTCTTTTTTTTTTTTTGCTCTCACCTTTCGTTCGGAGCTTACTTTTTTTTTTTTTTACGAGGCGTAAAATACCGTCTATACTGCTCGTTGGCTAGCGCTGGTCGTAAATTGGTTGCCGACCTTGCTTGGAGAATCGAAGCTTTCCGATGCTGGCTGATGTGGATTCCAGCGGACACGTAAACGTTATCTCATTGTCGCTTCGTTTTATCGATCCGACGGTATCTTTCTCTTATTGCTACGCAAAAAGTAAAAGCCCGTTTCTTAACCGGATAACGCGTAATCACATTGTCGAATGGCAATATGTAAGTATGTAGAAAGAATCATCTTTGACTCACACCTATTTATCTCACATTAATAATTAACTTGAGTAATCAAGTGTAATTTTATATAATTTATACTTATGCATACATATATATATATACACACACACACACGTATATAAAAAACTGAGACTATTTAATTAATCTTAAAAGTTCTGCAAAGAGAAGCGTAGAAGTTTTCGAAATTGCTGTTTGTTGGATATTGTACTTTTCCTTTTCTTTCGTCGGAAAAGAAAGACAAAGAAAGAGAGAGAATAAATTTATGTAAACAAACTATATATATGAAAACAAGATAAGAATTTAAATAAATTGTTATCTACACACGAAGCTTAGTAAAATTTGTTACAAAAGACTCAGTGACGCTGCCGCTCTATCATTTATTCGTCATTCGAAATGATTTTTCCGAGAGACTCACAGCGGATGCAAAAAAGCGAGAGCTTTGCACTCTTGATCAGGCATTATATTTCCACCGATTAATTATCTCGCAGCGCGATGTCACCTCTGCTCCCGCCTATTCCCCTCATCCATCGTCTTTCGTGCACTTTCGGTGTCGGTCGCTTGCGATCGGTCAAGTTCGCTCTAGTCCGCACGCGCCAAAAGGGCGGTGGGGCTTGCGAGCTTTCAAGCGCAGAGCTTCCGTTCATTCGTCCTTACGCGTCGCTCGTGAACATCTCGCGGGATCTCGCGGCAGTGCGTGCATTTCCGATCGGACGGTGTGTGTGTATCGTCGCGCGTGATGATAATCGTGCACTGTTCGGACATGTACGAACAATCGACGCGCTTTTCCTGCGAAATCGACACCGATGTGTAAGTCACCGTTACCGATTGATCGGGATCGCGCAAGATGCGCCGGAACATCTATCGATCTGCGGTTTTTATAGTTTTTTTTTTGTTTGAGATTTTTAAAGCAAAGAAAGTGGAGTAGAGCGGTTTTTTTTAGGATCTAGATCTATATTTTAGGGTAATTTCGCTTGCAAGAGAGAGTGGTTTTCGTGTTAGAATATATAATATAATAATAAGAAAAACGCGCGCAGAAAGTGCATCCGGATGACCGAGATTTCGTTAAATTATAAAGAGAAAGAATCCGAATTTTATGTATCATTTTAAAAACCTGAACTTTTAGTATTTGGTATTTAACGAGAACGATGCAATTTGATTCTGCGGAGTTGATGCCTCGTTACGGATTAATCATGCGGGATCAGGGGTCGTTGCTACGAGGGCAATGGACGGATATCGTGCGCAATATATGATAAGATATGATATTGATAAAGAATTAAAATCTTGGTAGAAACTTTAGACTTGCTGTTTTTTTCTTCGTTTTCACACTTTTAAAGAATTTATATAAATTTCTTATAATACAAAGCATTTATTCAATTAATTTAATACCTTTAAATTTATTTGATGTATATGTTAGTTTATATTACAGAATAATTAGCAGATAATTTGCAACTATTAATGAAATTAGATATTGTACTTAAATTAATGTAATAATTGTGTGGAATAATTTAATTGTAACTAGAATAATTTAATCGTATTAATTTGATTAATAGAAAATAACAGATTGTGGTTGGAAATCATTGAAATTACGCGACATATAATAAAAAAAAAAAAGATCTATAGGAATGGCATTATCAAATAAAATGTTTTGCGCGTTTATCGTTAGCTTCGATCTTTTTCATTAAAGTATTTCAGCAATTTTGTTATATCGAAAATCAAGTTAGAGAGAAAATTGGTTTAACAAACTAACATTTCCGAATATTCTCCTCTCGGACGCATCCAGAGAGGTATTTAATTTCAAATGGATTCTTCCGCCTCACGCGCACCCATCTATTCCAACTTTTTTTCTAGTCAAAAAAAAAAAAAAAAATTCAAAGTTATTTGAAAAGTAAGAACCATTTAAAACATACAGTTTTTTTTTCTATCGCTATTTTTCGACGGCTCCACATGATAAAACTACAGATGCCAGGAAAAAAGCCTCTGCGCGAAATAAATAATTTTGTATTCCCGTTGTGTTTCATGTTTTGTAAACATAGCGTAAAAAAAAATACACATAATAAACCGTGTTTATTAAATCGTATTCCCTTATGAAAATGGAAAGATCGTGTGCACGCGCGTTGAGTATCAGCGAGGCGTTTTGTGCGCATGATTTCACCTGCGTGTTATGCGTACGGACGAGAGACGCGCGTGAGTAGAGCATATACGGCAATTGAATTTTGCAATGGTTCGATAATTCGCAATTAAACCATCTACTCTCGACATTGTTGTACAGTAAATGGGCTCGCGTATACGCGCAAAAGAAACCGTGGTCGATAACCAACAAAAGGTTCTTGCATTTATAGGTAGATGATTGTAATGCCTGATTATATCGACTGGTAATATTACAGAAGTAATTCGAGTCGCGAACGTGAACTCTCCACACAATAAATGCGTATATCCTTTGTGCGCAGTATTTAAATATTGTGCTGTAATTGAAACATTTTGAGAGAACGGGAATTTTAACGCAGTGTGTTAACTCTTCTCTATCCGAAACTAATACGCGATACTTGTGTGACATTTAATGACAGATCTTGTGAACGTGGTATGAAATATTTTGACTATATTGTGACAATATGTGGAAAAACACGAACATAATAAGTTCCACTAATAAGACAGCGTGTTACAAGTGACAAAGTGTCAGTGAAGTGCGTAGAACCAATTTACATCTTATTTCGCGGTTCTGAGACTGTTAATCTAAAAACGTGTCACATCTTTTCAGAACTCGAGAAAGTTCAAGTCTGTGCACGCCAGTAAAATCCACCGAAAACATTCACATTGTTCCTGTAACTTCGAAACGGGTGAGTTATATGATTTACTTAAATATGCATAACGGAAAGGTTGGTTCTGTATCTTTTCGATTTATATTTTTTTATTATACATTTTTATTATATATATATGTGTGTACAAGAGATATTTTCTATATTATATTTAATACATAAAATTTCCTATACATATTATATAAAAGTGAACGCGAGTTCGAGCCAAGAAAAAATCTTTTTTTTTTTTTTATAAATAATAGAGAATCCCCAAAGCAAACATTCTGACTTTACACATGACTATAAACAATCCTTTGTTATCAGTCTACATTCTTTTATAAATATGTATTTTTTTTATACTGCTGTTTTAGTCAAAATAGTGACCAAAGTTGAGATACGAGACGAAGTGGATGATCGAAAAATAAACTAAATAGCAATAGAAAGAGTGTCAACACGAGCGCAAAACCAAGCTTGATGGTATTCGTGCACAATCCCAATTTCATTGATATACGATGTTGCGAAACAGAATCTGAAAAAAGATCGATGGCCCGTACATCGATGCCAATTTCAAAAATGCGTTTGCTTGATATCCATTGTGGTGCAGAAGAAATTTCATTTCGCGTGTGTTCGAAAAAAGGTTCTTTCCGTTTATAAGTTTATAACTGTGATTTTGTTCAATACAATACTCGTATTGCTCAATATTATTTTTACATTTTTTTACATAGTTTTTAATTAAATTAAAACACTTTAACAATAATATATATTTTATTTTATATAATTCGAGAACATTAATAAAATATATGTAATCGCTTTCAACGAGAGAAACTCGTATCTTGGAATAATCACCGATCTCGTTATTCCGACTGTATAAAAAGCATATATATAATTAGTCAAAGTAATTGTCACGATAGTACGTGTCAAAAGATGCGCGAGGAAGGTTGCCGTAATTCGAAGCGTGATTCAAGAAAAGGAAGAAGTTAACACGAGCTCAGTACGTGCCAAGACTATTTCCAAAGAGTTACTGGCGACGCTAATATCAGTAATACCAACCCCACAACCGTCGCGATATTTCGACCCCAAAGCTGCTGCAGCCGCGCGTACTGGAAGCTATCCAACGGATATACCTTACGTTACCCATTCCATCGTATCCTGAAAACCGGGCGATGTAAAGAGGCCTAGATTCAGAAGATTTAGAACGTAATATTTAAACGCGCGGACCACCAACACACAGTGCGGAAAAAATTTATTTACAAGTTCTCGAATAATAATATTATAAATGGAAGAAAGTGATGCGTACTTGACACACTTGCATAAAATGTTAAATTAATTCCGTATGTAAACACGAGGAGATTAAAAAAGACGCGCGATCTCTTCAAAATAGTAACGTCGTTTCCATTTATCGAAATGGAGGTGTATACACGCGGTTCTTGGAGTATCGGTAACATTTAAACACGAGTCATTGCTCGGCGTTAACACGTGTACATACACAGACACACACGTAGTACATAGTAATAGCTGTCCCGCGGCTTTACGACGGGCAAGAGGACGAAAGCCCCTTGATTTAATTTTACTGAATTCTCTTGCACCCCGCGTGGACAGGACCGCAAGAGAGGATACTGAAATTCTCCGGTGACACCGAGCCAATTTCCAGAAGGGTTTCGCCGAGTGGACGACAAACATGCGCTTTTGAATTTCCTTGCCATTCCATACGAGACGCAGAATGGCGCAGGGCAAGCACAACCACCACGAAGTGCTTTGCTCTTCAGATTTGAGTTTTCGAAATATAGACTATTTCGAGGCCGTGCCTCGACTTTAACCTTGATTATCGCGCACTTCCTTTATCAACATTCTATTAGGATAATATGATCTGTGTCGAGTTGCTTCTTGCGAGAATCACAAATGTCCTTTTCGCATAAAAGATTTATTTAAATATAGTCTTTCTGATAATTTATTCGAGAGCGTGCGTAATTAGAAATTGTGTGCAGCATAGGTATATTAAAACTAAAGCTGACCGTTAGTACATTCTCAGTGAGTTTTTTTCATATATAGCGACTAAAGAATCTATTTTTCATGCGGAATAGCTTTCGGAAGCGCAATATTTTCTATGCAAAGTAATTACGATACGATATGGGAGAACCCATCCGGTGGAATTTTGTTCGTAAATCTTAATTCGCTCGAAAATGGAAACGCAATCCAAGCCACGTCTGGATTTCAGCTCGACGGCGTAAATGGTATATACATACATACATATACGAGATCGTATAAACTTCGTTTATTGCCGCGTGAGCACGAAATGCGAGAATTGCGTGACCGAACGTCGGCTTAGGCGATAGACACTTCGAAATCAATTACACAGAATCGTAAATATTAGTACAATAACGTGCGCGAGTGTTCTTCGCAACTTTCTCTCTCTCTTTCTCTCTCTCTCTCTCTCTTGGTGAGAAAAAAAATGAATTATCTAGATTTCTCTAAGAAAATTCTTAGAAATCGAATACGCACAATCCCGTATTTCTCACGTACGCAAGCCCAGGGGAAAAATGCCGAGATAGCGTAAGAACGCGCGCATGGATGACGTGACAGACTTTAATATAAAGTACCAGACGTTCTCTGTCTGTTTTCGAGCTTTTATAAAAGCACGGTCTGCTCTCGCGCAAATATTTGATGCCGCTTTTCTCTACGTTAACCGCGCAGTGTTTTACATCGGATCGCGAGCTACGCGCGCGCGTGAATATTTTTGATCGTCGCGTAGTGTCATGCTTATTTTACGATTTTCGACGAACTTTTATATCGAAAACCACAGTTCGTTGTGCGCGCGTACATAGCTTGTGTGAGAGAAATATTAGATTGTAAAAAACACGAATCGGCGGAACACACACGGAAAAATACAGGATAAGAGGAGCGGTGTTTGGATTATCATTGGAAGGAAAACAAAGTTTTTATGCACCGTTATTAATTAGCCGTTATTAATTAGAGATAAATTTTATACTTTTTGCTTTGCTAACGGGTAAGTGGCTCTTCGCATCGCTGTGTGACAGCAAAAAACAATTTTGCGCACGCAAGAGTCCAGAAAAAAAAAAAAAGAGATATTTTATTCAGTTCAATCTAGTCAGTTGGCTGACCTATATCTGAACTCGTTTCACTGACACGTCTGACACGGGAACGACTTTTTGAAGTAAGCCTTCGTGGGACATTTCTGAAGATCTGCTATCTTTATTCTACCGTTACGCATCCTCCCTTTTCCAGAAACACGTCCATACCACGACCGATCTGAATTACCAATGAACATTCCGATCACGTTGCCAACAGGACGAGCTGTTCGCGCGGAATAAGAGAGCTTGGTAACGTCAAAAACAAAAAAAAACAAAAAAAAAAGGCTAGAACACGAGGAATAAAAACAAATTGTGTTTATAAATACAAAAAATAAATGAATTACGTTAAAGTACAGGCTAATTCGATTCGTGTTTCGCGCGCCATATATTTCTATCTATTTAAAAAAAAGAAAAAATAGCCTTTTGCTCGGACAAGTGGCAGTCGAACGCGCATACGTGCATGTGCGTATTTTGGTTGACCGTGTAAAATATTTCGTAAAACTGTATTGTTTGTAGCGAGGCTCGTAACCGTAACTTCCGAGTAATGGACAATGCAAATGAAAAAAAAGTGGCTGATACGTGTCTGATTCCGCTTGATCGTATGTCAGATGTTATCGGTCGCAATGTGTACCTATAGGAAATGTATATATATGTATATAAAGGGTGCGCACGCGGATAACAATTTTGCAACGCACAGTATCCACACCCGCTATCCATATTTTGTACTAGCTTTTTGCACGACGGAACAGTAAATTGTATTAAAATACTTTGTATTACGAATTTTTACTTGAAGTCAATACAGTCTCTGCTGACTCTTCCGATATATAAATATTATTACGTGAAGTACGCGACACTTCAGCGCGTAATTTTTGCCGCGACGACACGTGTGAATTATTCACTTAACGTCGAGGATGTATATCGGGCGCAAGGAACGAAGAAGAAACTCGGAACGGGTGTTTCTTTATTGCGTTCTTAAGTTTGGCTTGGTTTCCGCGCCCGCGTGTGCACCTGCTTACCTATCGCGATATTCCTCCACCTCTCTCATCCAGACTTTTCGTAGCCGTTCACGGAAGCCTACTTTCCGCGGATAAAAATCAATGGCGCATTTTCGCGTATCTCCGCACACGAGGCACGTCGGCATAGAAGACACTTTTCCCACGAAACACCTCGAACTCGTAGAATCCCATAAGGCGCTTAACTTCCCTGACTTTCATCGCTATTCCATGGCGAGGCATCACTTTTCTCATCCTCCTTTCCGTCTATCTTCCGGCAGAACCGCCTACCTCGTGGAACATTCACTTGAAGATTTTGCAGTTCGTCTTTCACACGTATCTAAAGCTCTTTAGTATATCTCTAGAATGAATCTGTAGACGAAACACTTCGCTACAGTATTTTCAGTGTTAGCTTATTTGTTACGAACTGACTGTGTGTGTTTCAAGACAGTGGAAAATATAAGTGACTAATAAGTGACGATAAATTCTCTGTGAGAGCTTGTAATTATTCAAAACATTCATATTTTTTCTTAGTTTTGTTTATTTTCTTTAATTTGTATTTTTATACATAGACAGCAACGTAATTGCTAGATCGCAGTTGATAAAAAACGAATTTGTTTACACAAGTCGCTTTTGCTTATGGTCCTTACGCTCTGTAAATTTTCACTATTACGATATTTTTTTTTCTTTCAAAAAAATTGCTCACAGGATGCAGAGACTTCAATTAAATTCCATGAAGTTTTTGAGTACACCACGTGGCCACGACGGCGGTCTTCGCGCGTTCGTAGGAAAAAGCTGGCCGGCGGCAAATTTAATTAAAAAAGTGCAAGCGCGCAATTTTTTAAACTTTCCGTTGGCGAGAGAGGAACGCTGCACCGGAGACAGAAGAGTATATTTGTTCGCTCGTCAAATGATTCCACGCCCGGAAGACGGGCGTTCACGTTCATCTGTTAGTTCTCTCTCGTTTCCCTCGCTCTTTCACACCGTCGGTTATTGGGATCTCGCGACTCGAAAACTCGTAACGGAGATTTAGTCCCGCGGATCAGGACCTCGGTAGTTTCCTGAAGTGATTCATTACTGCTTCTTAACTTTGGTAGAAGTTAAGTTTTCGAGTCGCGCTATTATGTGGGGAAGAAAGAACTTTTCCTTATCGCTTTTCACCGCTTGTTTTTTTAGGGTTAATATTATTTTGCAAAAAACAATTATGTATCTTATATTAATGTATATGCTGTACCGAAGAAAGCTGTTTCGGCGAGAATACAATTTCAGTGAAATATAGAAATAAAAAAATATATAAAACGTATCTCACAACATTATTGTCAAGTATTAACGCAATTTAAGATTTGGTATCAAAAAATTGCACGCAGCACATTCGTTATTTCTCGAAAATAAAAAAGTTTTCACCGCGGTATTGTCAAAGACGTGTAGGATTGTTACGAAGGATCGCAAGGATGTACCGCGTTGGATACGTCGTAGAATCTTTTCTCAATTTCTGCGAGCGGCTTTTCAGCAATAACGTTGTTTTATATGTACTCTGCTCTCTCTCTCTCTCTCTCTTTCTCTTTTTCTCTTTCTGTGTGTATGAATGTTCTGAAACTTTTATTTATTTATCCGCGCCACAAAGCTGCGCGGATTTTCTCTCTTTTTCGTTCTCCAGCTAGGAATATTATTAAAACAGCCGCTCTCGTGTTTGACTTCGAATAGCGGCGGATTGAGCAGGTCGGGTTTGAAGACTTTATTTGTATGCCGGATGTATTTCGGAACGTTGCACGCAATGAGTGCGGAAACAAAGCATGTATGGATTGGCAACTGGGTTAGATACATTCACGCGGTAACGACCCGCAGCGCACGGCTGCGTTCGTGCGTATTATATGCGTCATACGTTTGCTTTAAGTTTGTTATTGCTGGTACTGTGCACGCGTGCGATCGCATATCGGTCGTATCCGCGATACGACGGGTAATGTCGTTCAATATTGACAGTCGTATCACTGGAACAGTGACTCATTAGAAGTTTGGATGACGATTTAGTCGAGAATCTTGCCATCCTCTCTCTCTCTCTCTCTTTCTCCTTCTCTCGCGCGAGATCTGTAATATGTAAGTTCCAGAATCATTTCCGACCGACACGCGTGCAATTTCCACCTCCAGCGAAATTTGATTTCAATCCTTGTACGCGAAAACTTTTCGCGTTAGGATCGCGATGCGTAACGATCTCCGAATCGCGAGTAGAGCGGAAGCTATGTATTATGTTGATCATAAAATAGTTATGGAAACATTTATAGTTTATTCGCTGGTAGATTACTAGAGAGGTATCATTATTACAATTTTTTTGCTGACTTAAATACAATTGCGTTTTTCATGCCGCACGCGAGGGATAATAAAAGTCGTAAGCTGAAACGAGAAACGCTCGCGGTTGTTTGAACAGGATGTTTTGTAGCTTTGTTTACGTCTAGATAGGGAACTTTTCAATTACGCTGTACCATAGGTTCTCGTAACTTTATTACGGTCTGACCGCAATTTTAGCGGGGCGTTCCACCAAAGCAAGGCGATATACGCGCGCGATTTTGCGTTAGTCGCATTGCAGCAGCGCCGAAATTGCATCCACGCGTATACGGGGGTGTCTCTCGTAACGCGCTCAATGCACTTTTCAATGACAATTAGAGTTGAGCCTGTTCTTGCGTAATTGCGCTCAATAAATGGCAGATCTAATGACTGAATTGATCATCGACACGTTGCAAGCATATTCCGCGCATTTGCTTGTACAAATAGTCAATGTGTTCAAAGAATTAATATCTAGTAAAAAAACACTCGTTAACAACGATTTTATTCAAACTTGATTTTTTTTTTTTTTTTCAAATACGAGAACACATCAAGAATTTTCTTGTTTTAACCGTACACCTATAAGCCGAGAAATGCGAGTTAGCAATTTTTTAGGGCGTCAAATTGGCTCCAACTGGAGTCTATTTTTGAATATAGCCTAGCAAACTTGAAGAGCACTCGCGGACAATCAAGGGCTTGCCGACCTCGAGCTGAAAAGCGAGATGGAGTCAAAGAAGTCTTCCTCTTTGCGCACTCAACACAATTTTTCCGATTCCACGTCCCAGTGACTCTCAACTCTTCTCCTGTTCCCGTCGTTTCTTACTCTCTTTGTCGGAGCAGCCATGCGAGAAAAATTTCTTTCTATGCTTGGCGCATCTCGAAAGCGTGTATTGTTAACTTTTCTATATTTTCCTATTGGTCGATAAGACCATCCGTATGTCCTTCGTGGCCTCATTGGTGTCCGTTCCATTTAAAAACATCACATCAGTCAATTGTTACATAGATTTCGGAAGACATTTGATCAATGATTTGTGTGATGATAAATTTGGTTTTTAAAATACTTATTATTATATATTTATGTTTTACTATTTTGGTAAAATTTGCGTCGTGAGAGAACAATATTCCTCGTGTGACTGCGCTTTAATTCTAGAAAGTGTCAGTTCTGAGAAAGATTGATTCTTAGCTCGTGATTAATTTCGACGACGACGAGACGACGACGACGACGACGACGACGACGACGACGTAGTCGGTAGGTTTGCCATTTCTGTCACGCCCGCAATCCATCTCCATTTCGATTTCTGTTCATGCCCGTCGATTGCCCTTCGTAGACCTCTAGGGCAGACATCGCGGCTACCCTCGAACCACTGCGAAATGTACACGTCTGCGAAGCAAATTCCAGATTACCGTTGGCCTCGGATAACATTTACATACAGCATACATTTACCGTTGCATACCGGCGGTTACCGGATCTTTGCCGTAGCAGGGGCTGCGATACACCGTACGGGAAAGCGGCAAGTGAGGGAAAGAACGTGGAAAAAAAAAAAAACGAAAAGAAAAAATGTGGGAAAAGGAGTGAGAGAAAGAGAGAGGAATAAAACGAAGAAGAACGAGGGTAGCGAATCGCGTAGCGTGCCCGCCATCAGGAAGAGCGACTGACGACGGTAAAAATGGAGGAATTTTTATTGCTACGATAAATGCGGTCTCGTACCTTCCTTCATGGTTGCGAAGTTACGGTTTCTTTACTCATTGTTTCTCTTCTTTCTCTCCATTTTTCTTTATTATCATTCTAAAAATCTTTTCCTATAAATATTGATTTTTGGGCAAGTACATTTCGAGATACATCTTACTTTCCCAAAGATCGACAAATTATTTACTTTTCCGAAGATCGACTAATGGAGAGAGCACGTTGTGCGATTAATAAACGACGAGCGGTTCGGTAAAGTAAGTGCTGAGATAAAAATCGTCTTGGAATCTTTAGCCCGAACGGGCAAAAGGTATAGCTCTCGATGATGATGTTCCGTAAGTGGGAGGAGGTTATTAGTACCTGAAAGTTGAAAGTGGCAGGTAACGATTCCGCGGCGTTATCGCGAGGATTAACCGAGAAGGGAAGTTTGTCGAGGCAGTTAAAAGTTGGGTGCTGCGGGCAGAAGGAGGTTACGGCATGGATGCAATGGAGAAACTATAAAATCTCACGAGATTCTCTCTCTCTCTCTTTCTCTCTCTCATTCTCTAACACAGGCATAATTTATCTCAGAGAACGATTTCAAGTCGGATTTATTTCATTTTGTTCGTAATGATGATACGCGCACGCTTGTAGACAGACTTCCATTTAAGCTTTAAAGAGTCAGTGCGTTTGTGTATGTTTCCGCGTAGGGTTCCGTAAACTTTACATCGTTCTTCAAACTTTAATTATCTGTACTTGTTCGCGTTTATTTTATTATTCAAGATGGTATACGTAAGCTAATTTGAATTTTGATTTTAGAATAAAATTTTTTTCAGAAGTATTGATTAACATGTAATATAATATTCTCTGGGCAGCGCTAGATACACACGAAAAGTTAATGAAAGTTTCTCATCCAATTTCATTACGTACTATATATATACGCGAACGCGATGCGTCTAGAGCGGAGAATCAAACTCTATCTCTCTTTCTTTCTCTCTCTCTCTCTCTCTCTCTCTCTCTCTCTCTCTCTCTCCGCGATAACGCAGAACACATTTCTCGAGTTCTAAACAGCCCGAAGGGTAGATTGGATGCGAAGTAGCGAAACGTGGTGCAAGGGTGTCTCTTCGTCTCGTGTGGCGTACGCGTTCTTTCTAGCTCTTTAGTCGCGTTTTTCGTCGCAGCCGTGCATTTGCATCTAAAATCGAGATGAGCCGACGAATAGAAGGCCGCGCCTCGTTTTGGTGCCAGCTCAAAACACCCGTTTTCTTGCATAGCTTCGCACGGAAAGAAAATGGAAAGAAGATCGGTGTGAATAGAAAGAGAGAGAGAGAGAGAAAGAGAGAAGGGGACGCGACTCCGGTGGCGTAAAAACGTGAAGAGCTTTCCGACTATGTGCCCTTCTACGACCCGCTTCAGGAACTCGTCGAGATCTTCGCATAGTAGACCTGCGGAGAGGCATCAGGGTATAGGAGCCGAAAAGAAAGGACGGCGGCGCGGGAAAGCGGGACGCTTTTCATTGTTTGGCGCTGGAATGGATGCAAGCTTGATGGAATACAAAATAGAGACGTGACCTACCTACCTCGATGGTGGAAGGTGGGTAGTACTGATGGTAGTTGAAGAAAACGAATGGGGAGGAGAAAGAAAGAAAGATATACCATGAAGCGGCGCGCCGCTGGAAGTAGAAGAGGATAAAGAGTGCAGAATGGAAGCGTAACAGAAGGCTGTATACGTATATATATACACAAGACGGGAGACGGACATTTATTAATGTTCTAGGCGCGACGATGGCATGTGTCATGTAAAATAAGGCATGCAACATGCAGCGAGATATGCGAATCTTTTTAAATTGGATGGCGTTTATATATAAAAATTCGGTTCTGTGCGTATACACGTTAGATCTATGTATATGTATATAAAGGTGTGAATATAAATTTCAAATAATATTGCATACACACAATTATATTTGTGAAGAATATCAAGATGTGATGGAAAAGAGAAAGATAAATAATAATTGAGAAAAAAAAGAGAAAGAGAGAATAGATAATGTATAGAGATATCGAATTGGAAACAAACTTATTTTTACGTTTGACAGAAAGAGAAGTTGCGATACACGAAAGAAAAATGTTCTTTATCGCTGTAGATATTGAGCTCCGTATGGTGATTGCGGATGCCTCGAAAAATAGGAGAAAACTATGTAAAGCGTAGTCGGAGAAGAAGGAAAAGAAAAAGAAACAAGTTGGAGGCGTGGAGGGTGAAAATAAATAAAAGGGAGTGTAGCCAATGCTATCGGCGTTCGCAAGGGACAAAGTACTTCATAAGACGAAAGGTGGTGGATATGGCAAAGAAAAAGAATTGGCGTATGGGGGGTTCTTCCTATCTATTGTTCGAACTGCAAGAGTATCTAATGGCGCGAAGTTCCGTCGGTGCTTGCCTCGAGCTAAAGCTTTATCGTCTACTATCGACTTCGGCGCCAATTTTTGAGCTGCCGCTTGCTTTGCTTTGCGCGTTGCACCGTCGTCGTCCGCTTCTTTACCGTTTCACGACGGTCTGAGTACTACTTTGTTGGCCTCCGACTCATTTTCACTCCACTTTATTTCCACAATTTCCACGTCGTTTATCTTTCATTTATTTTAAATCGTCTAATTGCGAAGAATATATATTTTCTTTCAATACGGTCACGTTTTGCGGGTAACATTGATGCGGAGATATAATTCACGTAAATTAAATTAATTATTTAGTCATCTCGAAAATGACGAGGTTTTACCGATATGTAATAACATTGATGAGAGACGAGACCACCACATTCATAACAAAAATAATAAATTGTGGATAATCTCTTGTGACACACAAAACACAAATTCAAAAGTGTAATACAAAATATCAACATAAATATTTGTAAATATTGCAGTTTGTTCCCGGATAGCCAATCTCGACGAAGAAATCACATCTATCGTAGGATGTATTTGAAAAAAACTCTATTTACGTTTTAAATTGAAAGTTAAATATACTTTGGCACGCAACCTCGTTGATTTCGGAGAACAGCTATAAAAATTTCAGTCGTCTATCGTGCCGTCATGTAACTACGTTCGACACGCGAAGAATTGCATCGCCGCAATCTACTTGGTTCTTCGCCCTCGCGTTCCTGCTCGTTAAATACTTTTATATCGTCTATTCGCGATATTAATCATTTGATGGCCTACTGAAATTTTACACATAAAATATTAATTTACTTTCGTTACATTCGTACAATTACGTAAAATATTAGGTTTTTTTTACACATTTTAGCAATCTAAGAAAATATCTTTCCTCTTGTGATGATCATAGATGTTTGAAACATTCATGAAAATATCGAATTAAACACACATAAGAATAAGAAACGAAGAAGAGGTTGACGCGATTTTAATCAATTTATTTCTAATTTATTCTACAATATGGCAATTACTTATCTGTATTCGCAACAAACAAATGTTCACAATTCAGTCCTCGACGCCACGGTTGTATATAAGACTAAAACCCGAGTTTGTGGATCTCACAAACCACTTTATCTGCACATTAGTCTCGGAAAGGAAGCATAATTATACTCGGAGAATCTATTACCACGATTCGTGCTTGCTTCGAAGTTTCGAGCCGCCGAGGACGAAAGTCTAACTCTCCTATATCTATATCCCATACTTCGCTCTTCTAGTATATAATATATGCATCTGTATACGTGCGAATGAGTGTACATTTATATATAACTAAAGCGAGGCTTCCAAGATATCCTGCTGACAAATTGTTACCGCGACGGCTTGTGGTTTCGGGATAACGAAATACATAATTCAGACGCGTCTCGTGTATCTCGTGGTAAGACGGCTATTGTCGAAATGTCCAACGCAGCCGCGAGGATTATACATTTAAGAGTGTCTTTAAACGCGCGATTCTTCAGAAAGATTCCTCATTAAAAAAAAAGAGGCTTATCGCGCTTTTGGCGACGCAATTTTAAAAAAGAAAAATTGTTTGTGTGTTAAGTTATTTTTCTATTCGAAAAAACAAGATTTTTGATAAAATTTTCTTTTTGTCTTGTTTGTTAAATGTGGAAATTTAATCTGTGCGGTATTGTAGAGAATTGTAAACAACTGCTGGACGGGATGACGGACCGAGAATTTTCTAAAAACCACACCTGACGAAATTGTACGGATGAAATAAATCGAGCTGTAGAAAAACTACGCTGGGGATCGCGCGCGAGAATTTCTGGCAAAATAGATGTAGAAGAATATGGCGCTTTCCCCGTGATTCATGCGAGAGAAATTTCTTTTTACTCGGAAATCATTCCCTACAACGTCGGTTCGCAAATTATTTCCCGACGATGGGCCTTCCGAATGTAGCACGTGTGACGAAAATGCTCAGAGCGGAAAGACGAGCTGGAATGCTTCCGAGGCCACCTCATCCCCGAAATTTTCGGAGGCTTTCCAGAGGACACGTTCGAGCTTACTCGCTTTATCCCTTCATCCTGACTCGCTAAATTATTCAATTCATTTCTGTGGAGCTTCCAACTAACTCGAATACCGTCTATCTCACGCCCGCTCTCTCTTCTCTTCCTTCTCTCTTTATCTCTCTCTCTCTCTCTCTCTCTCTCTCTCTCTCTCTCTCTCTCTCTCTCTATCTCTTTTCCCACCGCCTTAGCGCGCTGGCGCGATAGAACGTTCACTCGATGGAAAGTTTCTATTTAGACGGACGAAATGGATTATAAGAAATGTACGATAAATCTGATAAATCAACATGCTGTATATATATTTTTTGCACACACATATATCAAATATAAATTATAGAAAAATTTAAATATATAAAAATATTATTGTAATTACTATATTAAGTAATTTTTTTCAACTTGTTACAAGATATGTGAAATATAACAAAACCAAATAATAAACTATGCACAATAGTAATATAATAGTAAAATTAAAAAAATTTATAGTCCAATAAGACACATTTTATCTTGCATTTCATTAAGAACAGACTTTGATACTTTTGATTAGTGCGTTTAGAAACGTCGCACAAGAGAAATTCCAATTCAATTTTGACTGGTTCGTCAGTGCGCGTTCTCCTCAAACTGCTGTCACGTTGGTCGCAATAAATATCTTAATTTGACGCAGCACAGGTACATTCAGTCTGCGCACTTCGTTCGTTATCGTTATGTAAGAGGCGAATTCGCGTCAGATGGAGAATTCAACGAAACGAGGTTAAAACTCGGAACGAAATGTCGTGCAAATTTGTTCCTAAGGACCGACTTCGTTGATGAAAAGAGCGTCTCGGAAATCTCGGGGTGCGAAGTGTGGGGAAGTGTCTGATACCTTCCGCGGAATAACGGTAACGAGTACTTTTGTGATTTCCATGCGTCTCGTTTGATGTCGTTGTCGTTCCGGGTTTTCTTGACAACGCGACAGTTTTATTATACGTGAGCACACTCTTTTCAAGAGTCACTTCGAAAAATAGATTTCTTCTCAACACAAAATTGCACTCGATACGATCGTTGAGCGATTTTCTTTGAGGATCCGTATTCAATTTTATTTTTTAAGTGCTTTTAGTATATCGAATATGGAAAAGAATTATTATTAAATTTTGTTAAGTAAAAACCAACACACAGCTGTGTTCCCGTAACTTTCCCGAACACATACATATTGTCATATTTCACGTTGTGAATCGTGTAGCTCGAGAACCGGTGTTGGAACACGAGAATTTCCAGAGCGCTCACGCAGGTGTATTCGCCGAGTGATTCTCGAGGGAGAAGATTATCTCGAAAATTGGTTGTAATATAACTCGGCTATGTTAATTGCATGTTAAAAAATGTAACCTCGTTTTACCCGGATATTCTTCGTATAATTAATCATATTTCTGTTGTTTTTTTTTTTTACACGCCAAGCAATATTGTTCGATACGCGATATTTGATGCTTTCGCGCGATATGATTATCATATTATCAATTAATACAATAAGTACGGCAAAATATCTGTTTAGTCGTGCGTGTGATTTTCAGAACTTGTGAATTTTAAACATTCAATAATTATAATAATATTTAACGTAGAATGTTGCTGTGTGCCGTTAAAAATTATATCGCAAGAATATGCGCGAAACAAAATGCTTTAAATTTTGTTTCGAGCGCTTTTTATTTTTATATCACGTAAAACGTTACGTTAAGTGGAACTTAGACGTTAAGTGGAGAAGTCTAGAGTACATTTATTTGATCGTCACTTAGGATCTTTCATCTCGAGATCGTTTCTCGGTTAGTGCGGTCCATGTGTACGCACGTGGACCGCCGTAAGTTCGAAGATTTGCACGTAATAAAAGCTCTGTAACTTTCTGCTCGTAATACGTTCCGGCACCTTAGGTTGATTAAGCGTCAGACAGGCTGGTGCGCGCCGGCAGGACCGTTGCTAAATGTTTCGCATCTGTCACCGGGCTTTTCTGCTACCGAACTACCTGTCCTGCACGCGCCAACACACGTGTTTACGTATGTATGTGTATAGGCGAAAATGAGTCTATACATAGGACGCGGGAAAAACAGAGAAAAAAACATACTGCCGGTCACACCGCGTCGAGAGCAACGCGCCACTCCTCCACTACATTCATGGCCATTCTTTAGAATCTAGCCCAACCTACTCGCTCAGTTGAAAATATCCAAGAAAATTTTCGCCCACTAACTCCGTAAACGTTGCCCTAAATCTCATTTTCTGTTTTTTTTTATTTATTTTTTTTTTTTTTATCTGGATGTTTAAATTAGCGACGATTGTGCTATTTCCAATATTTTAATCTCACTCAAAGATCGGTAAATTGCTGGTTTCCTAAATGCAATATTTTTTGTGAGATTCCGATTTTCTTTTTACGCAGACAGAGTTTGCTTGAGTTTTTGGCATGTTCTTATCACGATAACATCTCTCTTGATCAAAAAGAAATGAAAATATAAGAAAAGAAAGTTTTTCTCATGTTGGGACGATTTCCAATTTCGCGAACATCTTGTCGTGAATTGATTTGTCAAAGATATATGTAAGACTTTCGTGGCAATTTATTACAAGCAAATATTTTCGCTTTGTGTGTTAACCCACACAATAGTGTTTCTTTATTCTTTTATTTTCTATGCGGACTTTTTTCCATCTTGACACAGAAACACGTGCAAGCATCTATGCAAGAGTATTCGGTCGGGCACCGAAACTTCTGCTATAGTTCTCACAACTTCATCTCTCACTCTCACTCTCAATCTCTCTCTCTCTCTCTCTCTCTCTCTCAGCGTAATCCACACAGCTAAATTACGCATAAATGTACCGTGCTCGTGTCCTCGTAATATCACCTATGCACCGTCAAACCCACGAACCTAGTGACAGCTGAATCCGCCTCGATGTAATGCTCTCTCGCTTAGATGCAGGTGTGTGCATCATCCGGTATATTGGTACTCGTCATCAAACGGTTCCGGCCCATACAGCTCTTGTACACAGCAACGAAGGAACGTTAATCAGGACGATTTCCCGCACAATTCTAATCCGGGCGCGTTCAATCTCGGGGAACGGGTAGAGATCGTGGGGGTTTGCAATACAATACAAACAAACGGAGTTTGGCTCTTGATTCGTGCGACCCAAGATCGGAGCCCCCAGTCTGTTGCGTATATGCGTGTGACGTTTATGGGACGGTGACATCCTGCAGGAGGCATTACGACCGGTAGCCTAGTATCTCCATAGACTTGGCCGGTCATACCCGCGTAAGCTTCTAACCACGATCTTATATACGGGTCTGTATGTGTCCTCGGCAAGTCACGTTGCTGATATCCGAGCAATAAATTCTGCATATCAGCGACACGACAGCAATCTGTTTCCAAAGACGAAATATCGAGAATTTTATAATAAAACGTAGGATACGTTTCTTTTGCGTCCATTTTTAATCCAAATCCTATCAGCGATATTAATCGGTCGAAAATAAAACAAATAAACAAATAAAAGAGTGTTTTTTTTCATTATTTATTCAATTTTAAAAGCGAAATTATGATTTTTGTATGCGCGATTTATATCGAAGACAGTTGATGCACTGTAACGTAAATATCTATTCGGATGTATTAATGAGCGGAGTGGGTAAATTTAAACGGAAAATATTATTTGCATGCTAATGTGGTAGTTTTAGTAGCGGTAAATAAATGTTATTTTTTAACGATCTGACTGAGACTAGAAGTTTTATGTTTTTTCGTTACAAAAAAGTGTAAATTTTCAAAACAGCACATAAACGTGTTTATTTCCTTTGATTTTCTCTCGCACATACGACAGTTAATTTCGGCGGACAAAGTCGTGTTCTAAATTTCAATTAATTTGCTGGGAAAAGATATAACAATAAAATTCACACAAAAAAGTTATATGTACGCTAGCATACACCGCGCACATTTACACTCTCATGTGGTTTGAAATCAAATAATAACGTTGATGTCACTAATTTTTTTTTTTTTGCCAAAACCACTTTTACGTTTGTTGAAACAAAATTTCTTTCTGCGGTTATGTCAGTTATTGTGATATTACTAGAAATAACGATTAACAAGAGAATAAATGTAAATATTTGTTTTCTCCCGTTTGTATAGTAAATATGTTATATTTTAACACACAGGAGAATAGTGCGGTGTGGCTTTATTGTAAATAAACTTTTGCGTAAATATTACAGTTAAAGATATTGCTAATGTGTAAACGCGCGTTGAAACAGCTGGTGTACGAAAAAACGCGAAAAAAAAAAAAAAAAAAAAAAAAAAAAAAAAAAAAAAAAAAAAAAGGGCTCGAATTATTTTTGTTACTTGGATGCATTCAAGGTAGGATTATAGATTTCTTAGGAAAGAAATTTCCCTGATGAGATTTCTTTCCCTAAGAAATCTCGAAGCGCGTCTTACGCGTTCGATACAATCAGGATATAAAAGGCCTCGATTGGGTTTGGTCGAATTTAAGGATCATTAGTAGACGCCTACGTACTACACGTAGGTAGATGAGTAAGCTGATTGGATTTATCTGATCGGCGAATTGCCAAGGGGGTAGGTAAGAAGAGAAAGAGAATTGCTGCGCTCTCCCGCTTTTCTTCATTTCCTATTCCTGCCCGTTTCTTTCTCACTCGGGGCGAAACTTCTTTTTCTCGTCGTTCTATTCGCTTGCTTCTGTCTGTCTCGCTGTTTTTTTTTCCTTCGCTCGAGATAAAAGTTGAATAATCCCGCCGAGCGGCGGTAATCCTGCTTTACCTATAATCCGAGCTTTGGTTAATTTATTATTCGCAAAACTGTGCACTTCCCTCTCCCACGACGGAGCGGACACTTCGAGTTCAGATTGATTGATGCACGTGAACAAGCTCGTACGGAGACAAACAAGTTTTGCGCTTGTTACAACACGGAATAATAGAGTACGAAAATAATTCTTTCTCAAAAAGTGCGTGCGTGAGGATTTCATTTTGTATTGCCTTTTTTTCCTGCGATAATGATCGATTCTCTTCACGATTTGCTTCGCACAGTTTGAGTCGCTCGATAGTTAAAGAGCTTGGCGTGTTACATAATCGTCATATTATGTCGTCAGTATATTAATTATGGAAAAATTAAAACAGAAATTATAAATATTATAGAATTTTTATTAAAAAAAAGGATCGCTTAAAGAAAGATACAATATATTTGTGTAATATATTGACGCGCAAGAATTCGACTTTGCTCTAACAGATGAATAATCGCGTGACGTTGTAAAAAATAAATAACAACGCGACCGGACACGCGATCGTGCCTGGCATCATCGTGTAGCATCGTTTTTTCCATTAGTCCTTACTCTTTATAGTGATGTATTGTTTCTGTCGAACGCGGACTTGTTGGCACACGGTTGCACGTCACGCGATTTTCCGATCGACCGTTAGCGACGCTTATAACACCGCGTGCGCCTGAACGGCCAATTATATTTTCAACGATCGATAAAATGATGGCGTCAGCGGATACCGAGCGACGCCAGATTGCCTGTAAATGACGAACAGCCGGTTTTACTATTTTATAGGTTCGCATGCGCGCCGGCCTTAATTGGATCATTTAATTGAACGTTGAGCGAGAGAGATTTAGGACGAGCTAATTAATTCACGTGTTTAGCGTCGGGATTAGAATTACCATCAAAAATGAAACATAGATGATTTAAGGCGCTCGCGTAGGCGACGTGACATTAAATTGATATTTAATTACTGGAGAAACGTAAATAGCATCTTTGCGGTTGTATCCTTATATCCGTATCGCCTCTTATATATATTGCTTCTTGACTCTCTCGAGAGAAGATATTAAATGACGGTTTAGACGGCCGGCGAACCTGAATGATCCACGTCAAGTAGTTCGGTCTGTTGATCTCAGAAGACATTTCCGCTTCATGCTCGAAGACACTTAGGATGGACGTACGAAGGAATGGTCCTATCTGACCAAATGAGCACTACCTTTGAGGACGGTTATGGCGGCAGACGTAAAGACCGAGCTAAATAGCTACTCTTCGACAGACATTGTCAGCTTTGTGAGGCAGAAGTCTTAAAAATTCTACTACCCTATCATCAGATGGAAAGAAAGAGAGAGAGAAGGAGAGAGCGACATAGAAGGAGAAGAAGAAATTCTTGACGGCAAACGCAGCACTAAAATTTATCATCTATCTTCGTGCCTCGAGGGTCGGTCCCCTGATGTTTTCCGTGCGGTGCTATCATCTTCTCGCACCAACCACCTCTTTCTTATATATGGTGTTAGGTCGCTCGTTTTGGTAATAGGATAAAACTAGATTTCTATGTAGCGCTTGGACACGTATATAATCGCGCGGAATAGGAAATAATGTAATCTCTGCATACGTCAACGAGATTTTATTGCTGGAAAATGTGTTGTTGCTTTTTCACTTATGAAACGTGCGTGCCAATATTCATAGGAGAAGTGACAAATATTCCATTTGGTTTTGTCGACATATTACATTAGTTTGCGGAATAAAAATGAATTCGATATTAGATATAAAAATAGTATGGAATTTGCGCAATGCCGTGCTTCGTGTAGATTCGATATTGAAGTGAAAATGATGATAATGTGACTGAAAAAAAAAAAAAACTTTATTATTTGTCTCTCGCGAATATATTGTATTATATTTACAACATGACACGTATTAACGTTAAAAACATTATTCTCGAAAAACGGATTACAACATTTAAAATTCCAATTTCGCTATAAAAATCGCGCAGGTTTTTTTTTTATTTTATTTTATTTTATTTTACGCCGAGCGCGCGCGATACGGCGATGCGGAACAAATCCGTGATTGCAATTGATAAGCATCGCATTGGTGTTGCATAATCCAAGAGCCGTGTTAGAAAAAGCATCCGGCATATTGAATACGCGGACAATAATTCTCCGCGCGAACGTATTTCCGGCAAACCACAATAAGGTTGTATCCGATATTTTCGATGCGTTTCGCTTCTAAGCGTCATAGGAAACGAAAGTTGCCGAATTGAATGGCATAATCAAATTCATATATGCGGCATAAATATATATATTTATAGTATATATATATATATGTATTTTATATATATATACATATCGCGCGTAGTCATGCTAAAGTGTCAATTTTCTCGGAATTAATCCGTTATCGGATTCACAAATTGTTTGCAATCATGTTGATTACACCGGTTATTCATGTGTTCTAAAGCCATTGTTTGAGCCGGTTTCAATCTTGTCTGGTTGATAATCTCGTTCCTATGTTTCTATCTTGTCCCCGTATGTTCTCCTTGTCGACAGTATAGGAGCCATTGATTTTCAGGATGTTGGACGTAGCTCTCGGTGGTAACCCGCAAATAAACCTAATCACGAGTACAGTGTCCTGAATTGTCAAGCCACTTTCCGTGGTGCTCGCGCCGAGGTTGAAATCAGATTACTATCTCCATCAACCGAGAGACGTTCAACGTTGATAATCATCGCGGATCTTTAGCAGCATGTGACAGCTCTGTGTCATACAATCGCGTGTGTCTTGTATCAACGATATCGAGCGAATTTTTGTTAAAACACTTGATGATCTGTTTTGTCTCGCGCGAGAGAATGATCCCATTTTTTTTTTATCATTATTTTTATCTCATAGTTTTGTGTATCTTTCCATTTTTTTCTCTTCTTGATTAAAATAATCGTAATTACGATGTTTGCGAAGCAAACAGAACACACAGAAAGTGTGTATTTGCAACAGTCATCTGACATACATTTCACGGAAACGTCTTGTATACAAGCGTGTATACATGATGTATACAAGTCAAGGTGGGGGACTATGTACTGGAAGCATCGCAAATTTCCTGTTTGCTCGTTTCATGGAACAATGTCTTCTCTCTCGGTGAGATCTTTACGCTCTGCCGCTGTAATGAGGGCGGATGAAGACAGCAGGACGGGTAGATTTAATTTCCTTCGGTCCCTATCATGCTTCTTTTCGGTCTTCTTCGCTTTCACGGCGCCTAATTGTTCTTTCATTTTCCGACAGTGTTCTTTCGTAAAACCGATGTTCCCGAGCGTCTCGGCGGGTTTGTTTTTTCCCGTTAGGATTATATACCACGAGTTTCTTACACTTATATATAAATTATCTTGTGTATTTCAATTATAGTTTAAAAAAAAATTAGATATCGGATTATTCGAAAAACACAATGTTATTTTTCGAATATTTAATATTGCATTCTTCCGCTAAAACGACAAGGTATAAAAATAGGAAAGAGTTGCTAAAGAGCAACATCATATTTTTCACTATATAAAAATACATTTTGCGCGATAAAAAGAATTTTTTTTTTTTACATCTTACTTCGCGCTTTTTCTGTCATGCAAAAATCCCACGGAGATATGTGCTCACTCCCAGATGACACACTCCATCAACGCGCGCGTATGCTTTCCTGCTCCGCTTTTTTCGTCCTGAATGGCGACGGGAATGGTGACGGGAGGCGCTTGGGATATTACTCGGCGAAAGAAAAAAAATCGAAGTTTCGATAGAGGGATAGAAGGATGTGAGCCGGTGCGATTCTCGATCAATGACTTCGACAATTTCTCGCCGGGGCGTTTCTACGGGACGAAAAGAAGTTGCGAGTCGCCGGACACGTGTTACCGGCAAAAGACTTTCGAAACTTCGGTTTGGACGTATGAGAGCGCGCAACACAAATGAAGAAACTTTTTTATACCCACAGACAGACGGGGGTTTTTTTTCTGGTCAATGGTCTTCTTTGCATACTGTGCGTCCGGTGTCATATGGTTCATTTTCCCGACAACTTTATTTCGCGCGATCGAAGAACTCGCTGAAGGAGTCAAAATAGATACTGAACGCTTCTTACTTCTCGGTTACACACAGACAGAAAATTGCGCAAGTTGAATCGAAAGATTGTATTTATGTGTTATGTCTGTTACCAAAAAGTCTCTGACACAGCGTGTACGTAAACTTTGGTGGTTGAGTAATCTTCGTCGTGTTTTTGACAGTACGCAAGTTTTGAGAGCTCTTTGAACTGGTAGCTTCACGCAGTAGAGAAGATAGCGGGCTGTAAATTCTCGTGTAACACGTGTCCCAAATATACGGTTTTTCGTTGAAATTTCAGTTCACTGGTTCCATCGAAATCGGGGACGCACCATGCACCATGCATGTCAGCGCGTACGTTTTTCGCAGCTGCGAATATATATTGACGAATACGAATGTGCTACGGTCTCTGCACCGCGTCTGTAAACGTGGCTAAAAACCAAATACATAATGCAACCAGCGGAAACGTACACGCGCAATTAATGGAGAGTTGCATTCGCAACAATAAAATTACGACAAAAGTAGTTACTTACTTTAATTTCTCTCTCTCTCTCTTTATTATGCATTGTAATATTATGTATGTAATATAAAAATGTATATGTATGT
This sequence comes from Pseudomyrmex pallidus, assembly GCA_014825455.1. Classification (NCBI taxonomy): domain Eukaryota; kingdom Metazoa; phylum Arthropoda; class Insecta; order Hymenoptera; family Formicidae; genus Pseudomyrmex; species Pseudomyrmex pallidus. Next base: position 30,853 of record QVNV01002999.1, read on the forward strand.
GCAATTTTTATGTATGTGAAATTTTTGGAAAAACATTGTCACTCTTTAAAAAAACATTTTTTCCATCGCGTTTAGAGACAAAGAGAGAGAGAGAGATTATACATGCCATAGATATTTTTCAGATTATTTATTCAATGGTACACTTTATACATAGATGAACGTATAGATAACCCAGAGATTTGCATTATATTTATACATTAAATAAGACAACCGCAGCATAAATTTTCTTCTTCGTGTACAAATTTGTACAAATGTACATAGAGTAGGTACGCCGTGAAGTTAAAAGCATTCCCTGCTGAATTGAGCTCCGGGATCTCGCTACATTAATCGTAAAGAGAAGAGAGAACAAACGGGTCGAGTACAGTTTAAAATCCTCCCGAGTGTTCTCGATCATATCGACAGGTGCATTTTGCCGCTACACGCAGAGCGGAAAGGCCGTCTGCCAATGTGATCCAATTTTCGTCGCAGTCGTAATCGTCATATTTTATATACGCGCGCCGCCCTTCCATTTACAATAAACTTGGCAGTTCCCGTGTTCCGTGATATAAACCGTCGGTCAACAATATCCGCGCGCATTGACCGAACTTCCCCCGGCCAATGGTGATGCTCCCGACCCAGCAGCATTCGTCCTGACTGCGAGGAATCTGAATCGTCGTGATGCGAGGCCATGCAATCCGCGAGTCGATCGTTGCGCGGTCGGTGCTTCCAGTCGTTTCTGCCATGAGGCAGCGCGGCGCACGGGGTTTGCGCACTCGTCGCGCACACCACCCTCTGATATTTGGTCAGAGCAACCACCGTCGAGAGAGCGTAGAGCTCGGCTTACACTTGCAAATGTATTCGACTGGTGTCGACATTGCATTAGCAACCCGGCTACGCGAAATTGTTCGGCGAACTGTCGTCGTTATCGTCGCGGACAGAACGAGAAAGAGAGTAGTCGTGACTCTGTATCGAGCGCGTCCCGGTTCTTGTTTATATTTCACTGTAAGCGGCTCGAATGACCGAATCCCGGATTATTCCGAAACCACGGTAATGCTGGCAAGCAAGCCATCATCCGCCCTCTCTCTTGCTATTCCGAAACGCTACTCGACGGCGAAATTGACGCGAGGTCTTGTTTAGGATTAAATTTGTGGCAAACCTGATATCTTGTCTTCCGATGACGAAGATAATTTTATTATTTAATATTTCCAAATATTTGCTCGCACGTGGAGTAATTTATGTGTAATAATCGCACTTTGAAAGTGTGAACTCGCGTAGATTTTGTGCGATATTTTATCCCCGATATTACTATTCACAATTAGTCCTCATTATCATTCTCATTATAACCGCGGTTCATCCATGGCCCTACGTAATGTTGTAAAGGGCGTCAGTAACTTCTCATACTATTTTGGCAAGGGTTCAAGTGGACGGTTTGGGTTAAAGGTGAAATTGATCGTAGTTGGGTTAGGGCTGGTCAGGATAAAGGACGTGAAATTATGATGTTACGTTGAAAGAAGTTTTCCTAGCGCTTTCGATCTGGCATCGAGCCAGAGATACGTGCATAAAAATAATAACGTCTACTTTTCATTGTTAATTTTTTTTTTCTGTTTTCGCAAAAAGCGTACGTTGCTTATTTTTCTGCTAGAAGTATTCTGAAAACATAATTCTTTAAATGTTTTTTATAACCACAAAATGTGCAAGTGTAATATGTAGGAAACTTGAAACAAGTATTTTTCACAATACTTCTACGACTCAAACTGAAATCTGTCGAGAAAACAGCTTTTGTGGCTTTTTGTGTTTCTTATGGCCGATCGTTTAATGTTCTTGACACTTGTGAAGCAAGTAGAAACGCGCATTAATTTGCCGCTATGCAAGGAAATTTTAACAATTTAACATAATTATTTCTAAGAACATTTTTGCTTTTGTACGTTTGAACGAAATTAATTTCACTTTACAATTTTGCACGCGCACAACGAGATCTCGGATTTAACAGATTTTCTTATTATTAACTAATGTGTGATAAGTTCAAGAGAGACACACAACAATGAGAAAAAAAAAAAAAATTTAATATTTATTCTATCAAATATAAACGCAATTTCTTAAGTCCTTTGTGGCGCTCAATGACGAAGTCGCTGGAATTTCCTTCCGCTCGGTACAATTGTGCATCTCATCAATCTCCTTACATTATTCCAAAAGGAAGTTGCGCGTCCTAACGTATATTACTCTAGTATCTACCTCGATCAATAAACCTTCCGTCTGTTCGGCGCCTATAGACATTAAGCGCCAATGAAGCTGCTGAGGAATTTTATACCGTCGCTTTTACTTTAGTCTACAGAGATTTCGGAGTCGATTTAAAAGGAAGAATCGACAATGTATGTACTTAGTTAACGTATACAGTGAAAAGGTTATATGCGATTTTCCGCTCGCTTTCAGTTTCTCTCCTCTCTTTTCTTCCCGCTGTTTCTTATCCCGCTTCCTTTCACCTTCCTCCCTATCCATCTTTTCTCTCTCTTTCTCTCTCTCTCTCTCTCTTCTTTTCTCATTTTCTTCCTTGCTGTCTCCGTCGCAGTCGAGTTATCAGCAACTTTCCACTTTAACTAACAACAATTCAGTAAGCAAACAATTAAGCCTCGGCTCGTAGAAACTTCGTATGCTGTCAGACTACGTTTGTCGGGTCGTGGCAGTATTACAGAAAGCTGCTACACGAAATTAAAGTATTAACGAGGCACGCCGTTCCCCGTGGAGCCCGTTTCAAGCAAGATACTGCTAGTGCAACAACAAGTTTCGTGGCTCGAACGTCGTCCAGAATATATACTCTAGCCGGGGTGAATTCTTCATGAGGTCCGATGGCGTTGCAGATCCCAGGGAGCCAGCAGTAAAGCTGTCTAGCTCGGCTTATCTGCATTTCGAATTAATAACGGAAATTTTTGACGTGTTTTAGTGACGCAAAAGATGTTGTCGATCTGCGGTTATTTGCATATAGAGTTACACGTGAAAGTAATTAAAAATATATAAAAAGACGCAATTATAAAAAAACGTGTCCGCTATAAACGTACAATAGAAAACACAGGTCATGCGCGCGCGATATTTCCGCGATATGAACCGTTCGTGAACGCGCGCGCTGGTCAACGCGCTGGACATCTGAATAATTTAAAGTCATTAAAGATGATTTCTCGAGCACCGAGGAATTAGCGCATAATCAATGGAGTTTCAGACGTTAGTGACGTACGAGTGTTATGGTATTAGCGCGAGTGCAGCTATTGGTTATGGATCAATTGCATTCGGGAAGGTCCAATCGGTGGTTACGGCCCTGTGCGGAAACTGCACAATCCTGCGATGATGCATCGGAACGTCGGTAATTCCCACGATGCGCCACCCCGCCATTCCATTCTGCATACTGACTAAAGTGTTCGGTCTGCAAGTCTGCCGGCTTTCGTCCGATCCCGCTTGTTTCTGGATCGATCATTTCCAACTCTCACGGTGTGCCACGTATGCCCGCATACGTCTAACAGCGGGGGCGCATATCACGCATAACCCTCCACGGGGGTATCTTCTATTTAACGCAGTGGTTCTCGAAACTTCCGTAGCGCGCTCAAACTCCAAAGCCATTTCCCCTTTCGCCGTTCGCTTATATGTACGTAATCTATTCATGGGAAAGTCGAAGAAGAGCATCGCCAGTTTACTCAGGGTTCGCTCTGTGTGACGGCCATTAATCATTCGCTCGCAAATTACATTCATTCGGGGCGATGTGCCCGAGAGAGGAAGAGGGAGAGAGAGAGAGAGAGTCGGTGCCGTTATATCTCATAAAGCTCCACGCAATCCCGGATTGGACCTTCTGTCGATTTCGAGATTTATCGCTTAACCAGATATGAAATAATTGAACAACGTGTATTTGCGCTGTATCACTGTAATCGCCCGCCGCTACGTCGCAGAATCTCGCGCTGCAACGGATTACGTTTCGTTAAAAACTATTTATGAGCGTGATAGCGCGCATAATGAGGGATCGCATCTCCGAGAAGTGGCTTTTGCGCTGATCACGATTTACGCAAACGAGAAAAACAAGTAACGCAATTGAATGCGACTATAATTGAAGCGCGAGTACATTTGAGTCCTTTGGATGCGATACCGCGATTTTTCGAAAAGCCGCGCGCGGTATGATCTTGATAGGATGCAATCTCCGAGAACTTTCCGTTGCGCGAATTAACGAAGATCACGAATTTGCGTTCGTCGACGTTTTTTTTCTGTTTTGTCTCTCTTTTCCGTTGCTTTAATGCCGTTATTTTGCGCGAGTTTTTCATCCGACTTTACTCCTGACGAAAGAAAATTGCACGTACACGATCCTCTTGTTAGCAACAAAACTGTTTCGGAGAACGAAAGATTAATTGATCTTCTTTATATTGACCGCTTTTCTAGCGAAAACTTCGTTACTTTTGTTTTATATCAGAAATTTCCAATGTTAGCCGATATTGACACCGACAGAACTAATTTAGAAACACGATAATCGTCTAAATGTCGGAGAACAGTTCTGATATATATACACACACCGATGTCCGAATCTTAATAAGTGTTGTTGAAACTATCGAATAAACTTAGCATTCACACTAATTTTGTGAAAACGCTATTGACGCAAATTTCAAATAAATTGTTGTACAATTTTCAACGCGTTTGTTGAACTTGGAGTTGGTTTTTAGTTTTTAAAACTTCGCACACTATAGCAATTTCACGCTTATGTACATAAAACAATACGCGCGCGGGTGAAGCAGATTTGCACCATGTAATAAATTAGCACGCGTTCTCACATTGTGCTGCTGAGACTTTTAGTCAACAGCGTATTTCAGCAGATGCGGCATAAAATATAATATTTCGCGGATTTTCTGGCAGACGGTCGCCGCTAAAATCTATGCGCATAACGTAACGCGTTCGTAATTAGCTCGCTCCGGTGCATTTTACGAGTGTGGTAACGTCACTTGATTATACGACCACTTAGAATATTAAACGATAAAGCATGGCCGAACGCATTGTCGAAGCCGATAGCCGTTCGAGCCCGCTTAATTCGCCCTGCACGTCGCTTAAACCTTATTACGTACGTGCATAAGCGATCACGCATGCCTGTTAATAAATTTCTGCTCACATGCCGTGAGCAGCTCGGAATCGGTATTTTCCTAACCGCGAGCTACCGACGCGGTAATTGCGCGGATAATAATCGACGCTCATGAGCCGGAAGAAAGGAGAGAAGGGAGCGGAGCTGCCGCAGGGAATGTACTAGATCGTGCTTGATATGCCACGATTAATTTATGACACTTTACTTCGCCAAGGTGTTTTCACGTGTGAAACAGCCGAGGGAGGATGTCTTACACACGGACGGAATTAAATATCGGAAATTTTTTGCCGTTCGGGTATAAAAAGCGAAACGGAATGTAAAATATATTAAAATTGATCAAAGAGCGTTTTTTGTTGTTTGCACACAAAGAAAGAATAGGTTTCATCAAAACATTGTTATTAAATATTTTTAATTTAAAATATAGAAAATTGTGTCACATACAAACAGCAGTGACATATGTATACGTATACATACACACGTGTACGATACAGAAGCAATATAAAATATTGAAACATTATTTCACACGAAACATACGGCTTTGGTAATACAATTTCAACAGTTTAACAAGTCCAACGTTGTTTCATTTTGTCTAGTTTGTTCGCGATGGAACTTTACGCGGACTATGGTAATATTGGCAACAATCTGATCGTAACAAACACTGTGAACGTATGCGAAATACAGGTACAATAACGGTATTACTGATTTGATGATGTTCGCATATTATTGCTTTTTAAATAGCGCGCGGAAATGTTTCATCCTTCGTTGTTAAACGTATTGCGAATTCAGTTGCCATCACGCAATATCCACGACCAGTTTTGATTATTATTACCGTCGCGAATTTTAAATCGTCGATGTTACGCTAATTATTTTTAGAAATGTTTTTTTTTTTTTTTTTTTATTCTCGATATGAATCAATTTGTTCTGATGTTTTCTTGACATGCACTTAATCTGATTCCGCTAGACCGGAAGGAGGGATCGGCTCGCATCGAAGATCGCGCGCTGCATTTTCAATTACACGTGAGAATTAATAAGCAATTGTGATGCGAAATATTGTTAACCGCGTAGAACGTGAGAAACATTTTTTTTCCATTTGATTGAAAAAATAAAACGACATGAAGCGAGAATACGTTGAAACATGAAATTACACGCTTGTTGAGATTTACCTTGCGCGAAAGAGTTTTTTTTTTTTTTTCGTTACACACGCAAATTTATACATCAAATTTCAGTGTATATTGCTTGTAAACAAACGCGGAACGCGCGGACATGATAATGACACGTCGGAATGGAATTGCCCCAGTAATTTTACGTAGTAAATTAAAAAAAACAAAAACAAGATAATAGCTGCACGAGGGGTTAAAAATCTTGAAATTATAAGCACTCGCTCGCAGTCGCACACACGAAAGTGAAAAACTGGCGCGATTCAACGCGGCGTGAAATTAAGTGGTTTCGCGGAGATTAATACCAGCCGATTACAGCTAAAAATACGTTCCCGAGCAACGGCCGACATGGCCGTTCGCCGCGTAATTGTATTCTTTTTTTTTATTATGCAAATTCGCGCGGCGCTTGCGTGCGGATATCGCTGGGCTTTGCGGCAGTCGCGTGCGAATTTCTTTGTACAACGTATCGTCCGCCGTTATTAGCGGCCGCGGCTTATCGGGACGCGTATATGATTGCATAACAATCCTGACTTTCGAGCTTATTGCGCACCGTGTACTTTCGTTTGCGGCTGATAACACACACAGTCCGACCATCAATCACTGCGGTAATGCTCCCGTTCTGCGTATCGCCGTCGTCTCATTTTTTTTCTTCCTCATGCGATGACTAATTCGCATATTCCGGGCCAGGGGTTGTAAAAAAAAGACGATTGCATTCCCCTCCGGGAGTTGATACCCGACGCAAGTGCATTCCGGCCGGTGGCGATGTATTATTCAACGGTTGCCTTTTTTCATTCGCCAAGAAAGTAATGCCTATCGTAAAGTTGACTGATTGGGGGACAAGAAGGGCAAAATGCGCGCCGAGAATACGCCGATAAAGCTCACTCGAGGCGAGCGCGTGTAAAACATAAAATAAAAAAAAAGAAATAATGCAACGCCCAAGCTTTACGCATTGCGTAGGCGCAGTTGCGATATAGCATGGCGTCACATTTGTTTTAAAAACTCTGCTGCAACGTAAGACTATTAGTATTTGCGGCACCTTTTCTCTTTATCGCAACCTATTATTTAGCACTTCTGCGAGAGTTTTTATGACGCGTGCGTGATTTTGGCGAAAAATACTAGATTTTTGAACAAAATTGTGCAATTTTGTATAAACGCACGTTTAAATGTAAATAAATACATCAATTGTATATTGATTTTGAAATTAATATATTACCTTTAGAAATTAATAGGTTACTTTTTATTAATTAAAATAATTAGTTTGTGATGTGTTGATTAAAAAGTAGATAATGACAATGAGTGGGTATTAATGAGAATAGTTATATTTCGTGTGAATATAGTTTCAAATTGATGATCGAAACAACTGATAAACACAATCCGATAGTAACGAAGAATTCTTTGACAGCGCGGCGACTGTGATATAAATTTGTTGTGTCAATCATATTATGCAAATTCTACTTTGTTCGCAACACAATAAGTATTTCCGTAAAATAACGTGAATTAAACGCGCCGTAACAATAAATGCCAAAATGACCAGAAAGGAAGACGTAAAGAAGAAGAGAAAAAGAGTGAGACCTATGAAACTCGCTGCTCTAGTCGTCTCTGCTATACAGGACTTACGGGAAACCAAAGGATCTACGTCGAGGCAAATCGCGGGATACATTAGTTACGCCTCGAGCTTGCCTGAACAACGCGTTAAACGGCAAGTGAGTGCTTTGGATACATATTTTCAATCAAATATTTGTTACAAATTTGTGTATTTATATGTGATTATTGACTTTCGCGCGCAACACGACAAATTAGTCAAGTTTAACGAATATCTTAATAATTATCTCAGTATCATTGTTTTAACTGAAAGAACGATAACGTCGAAATTAAATTCAACTCGTCAGAGAATTTAAAAAAATTTTTTCCTACTTTCTCATATCAATCACTGTCACGGACATGCGTATGTAAAGCGCGTACGAGTGCCAAGTTCATGTCAATTTCGCGATTCGTTCTGAATAACGATATTTTAATGGATAGAAATTCAAAAAGGTTGTAGCTCTTTCCTCAGAAACGAAAGAAAATTACGCAATCGTATCATTTATTATTAATACTTACGTGAGTACAATTAAGAAATACGTACATGCTATAGTTTCTTTTTTTTTTGACAATATTATTTTATTCTGCGAAGATTTTTAGAACATTCGCGATATCTTTTTAGGTGAATGCGGCTTTAAAACGAGGTGTGAAATACGGTATTCTGCGAAGATACCGCGGTCGTTATTTTCTTCCAACTGGCGACGAATTGGATCGCGCGAATCGTATCGCCATGCGATTCGCGAGATTGTCGATGCCCGCGCCGCTTCTCGCGAAGATTAATTCTGCCAGAGTAAAGGACCGTAAGAGGCTTCGACGAATTGTTAACGGAAAGCGAAAGAGCAAAAAAGTTTCGAAAACGCACCACAGTCCCTCCGTCTCGGTCAATCCGAGTTTGGTGGACAAACTTGTCGATGACGTCGTGGTCGCGTGACGAAGTGAAATTATTTACTATCTTGCGAGAAAGAGAAAGAGAGGATGTTTTTGCAAGATATGTCACATGTGTTTATGTTCCATTATTTATTTTCCACAAACAACATGTAGAATTGATTTATTTATTAATAAACATTTAATTCGCGTTAATTGGATCTGTATTTGTATAAAATTACAGTAAATCTGATACGTTTGTATTTTATACAGTGTTATACCGAACAATAAAAAGATCTGTTTGTCGATCGTATTACTACCACAGATGGCTCGAATGTTCAAAAATAATACAATCAACGCTTAGACGGAACTAACGATGTGACTTTTTTTTTATATACGTTCACTCGGTCATAAATTATCGTTATTAAATACTGACATTTTAATCTTTCTTCGATACGTAATGGCCAATAGAAATATATTCTCGACGAGAGAGAGAGAGACGAGTCAATTGTTTTCTAGCGCAATGATATATCGATTTACTCCTGTCATAATCCGACGTCTGCGCCGATCTCTCGCCTTTCGCCCGCGCTGCGGACGAGGAATTAAGTGAAATGAGGAACGGTGAGGTTTTTTTTGCGCAAATTGCGCACCGCAAGCAAGACGACCATTTATAAAAGTTAGGAGCTTCTTACCCGGGCCGATAAACTTAATAGCTTCAGAAATTTACGGGGTTTGGCATGCTGAAGAGAAAATTTCGTGCGCCTCTGTTTTCATGCGATCGATCGTGCGCTACTTCCTTCTTGTTTTATTGGATACATCCGCGCCATTACGCCTGCGAAATAATTTTGTTCCCACTCCGTCGGGACTTGCATCCTTCCCCCTTTTTTTTCCTCCTCCCACGCCTCTCCTTTATGCGCGTCTTGCAGCGCAATATCGTCGATGGAAACATATTTACGATGCCGTGATGGCAAACTTAACGATTGTGTAAGTTACGCGAGCGAAGAGCGATATAATGAGTCGTAAAAGACAAACGCGAATAAAATTCGTAGAACGATACGAGCGCGGCCGATGCTGCAGCGTGTCGGTAGTAGATGTAGCGCGTATCGATTAGATAAATCTGATAATTACGATCAATAACTTCGCACGTCGCGGTATGATGTGCTCGCTATATACAGGCTACCCGATAACGCCTGGATTAATTTGATGGCGCGATCGAATAGCTGTATAGTCACGTCCGCACAGTAAATGACGAAGTACGTCGTTTACTTGGAGAGAATCTTTCCGGGCTTCAGGAAGCTTGCTTATCATGCGCCGTTATTCAAACCTGGCGCAGAATCGCGTATATATATATATATATATATATATATATATATATATATATATATATATATATATATTATATATATATATATATATATATATATATATATTGAATGAAACAGTATTAAAACGATTTTCATTAAATACTTAGAACAATATACGACTGCTCTCAAGTTATCAGAACGTAACGTACATGACAAGTTTCGTAAGTTGCATTGAGTTTAAGAAGGATCTGCAGAGCGAATAAGAGACGGAAAATAAAAGAGAGAGAGAGAGAGAGAGAGAGAAAAAATATTTTTGAGGGAAAAAGATTTCGAGGAGAGAAATATTTTGGGTTTTTTGTTATCGAATTTTTATTTGCGAACGTTTCTCTTTCCTCGCCGTAGTATTTTGTTTTGCGGCGTCCGCGCGAGTTACAGTTATCGGTTTGCTTGGAATTTCGGAAGCAAACGAGAAACACACAGTTAGTGTTTCGTGAATTTGTTTCGAGACGACTGGTCTGGAATTCCGTCGGGATCCGATTAAATTCCGTGAGAGAAATGGTTTTAGTCCCGGCGGCCTATAATCTCGAAAGCATGGGTATACTGGGACAATTCCGAATCCGTTTAAATGATAATTTGAAAAGCTAGTTGGCACCTAAAGCTTCCCGCTATATCGGGTAGCGACCCGTGTAACGACCAAGCTGAATGGGCGACGTAGGTCGGATCGCGCATATAACTCTTTACTTAGTAGTTTGCATGCGGCAAACTAGCGCGCTAGCTTAAAAGTATTCGCGATGTGTGTGTATGCGACATGATTTAATTATTAAATGTGTATACACCAAGTATGTATTCATTTGTGCAGTTTGTTCGAGATTTAACGGCATTTTTCCGGTGCTTAACGCGCTTGACGAAATTATTCTCTTTTATGCAAACATTTCCGAACGACATAATCCGCACACTTTTAACAAACAATTACCGTAACAAACAGTGGATAATTTTGTATAATTTTGCCGACTAACCAGCGAGAGAATGTAACTGTGAAGCGTTAGAGTTCGCGACTACCGGGAGCAAAGTGTCAATAATTTTATTAACACGTGTTTGTTTCACACAAAAGATACGGAAGTCATTAGCAAATTTTGCTTACGATCGCAGCGGGGAATGCGCGGTGATTGCGGAGAACGTAGTCCGAGAGATTGAGTTTCCCCGAGAGAGTATGCGTGCCCGCGTAAGAGGGTGGCAACGAAGGCTTTGCCGTGGACACGCTATAATTGTAAGTTGCACGACTCGGTCGTATCAAGGAGTCCGGATGAATGCCGTTAGTTCGAATTCCGCCGAGCTTCGCGGTTCCGCAACTGCAATTGCGTGGCTCGCAACCGGAGCAATGCTATCCCGACTGACCCTGGTGCTTCCGTCGCATACGAAAGAGAGAGAGAGAGAGAGACGAACACTGAGAAGACGACGCGAGTTCCTCTGCATCTGGGAAACCGGGGAATAGGACGGAAGCAGTTGCGGCGAGCTACAAAGGTATCCGCAGTCTTGAAAGTGGGCGGGTTATACTGGCGATTGCTTGGATTAATCGTTTTCCTCGGGAACATGTTTATCGTAGAATTGCTCATTGTTCTACGAAAACGTAAATTAAGCACACTCTCTCTCACACTATTACGACAACACCTTCAAGTGTTTCAGCAAACATTTTCAGAATAATGATTTTTATTACGTTTTAAATGCCTTTCGACGTCTATATTTCACTATTAAGTATTTAACGTTATCAAACTATATATATATATATATATATATATATTTAATATAAACTGTGCTGTTTAATCAGATTAAGATTGCAACGAGAAAGAAAAAAGAAACGGAAAATATAGTTAGCGAAGCAAATTTTATTTTTATCGGAGAGAAAGAGAGAGAGAAAAAAAGAAGAGATGCTATCTGCTCTTTCATGAAGTGTGTTTTACATCGCTGTGAAGAATTCTCGCGACATTAATGCGATTGTAAATTTTACATCCGCAGCGATGTAAATTTAGTCTCGAGCAAGGTAATCGCGATAATCCTTGCAGCGTAGCTATATGCGCGAGACAATTGTCTTATTCTCATGGAGCTTCTCGATGGAAATCTGCAGAATGTGGCGGAGAGCGTGTGATATTAATTAATACCATATCCGGCTGTCTCGTCGGAAGCGGAGAGACTTTTGCATCGACAAAAATTCAAATTCATTGTGCTCCGCTTGACATGTTTACGTGATTGTCATCCGTAAACGCTAAAGCGATTGCGCACCGGTCAGTGCATCTGCATACGAACGAGATTCACATTCGATGGATTCATAGCTTATGTGTGTTCAGACCGGAATAACTCGCGTGTCGCGTTTGATTACAAGACATTTTTTTACTCAACCAAATCGTATCAAGTCGAATTAATCAACATAGTCTGTAAAATCCGCAAAATGTTATATTGTTGAAACGATTTTATTTAAACGTCTTTTATGTAAACTAAAAACATTCTTTTCTCTCTTTCTTGCTCTCTCTACTTACACACAAGGATTATTTTTTTAATGCTTATTTTAATTTTATTTTTTATAGCTCATTATATTATTATATGTTATTTTAACGCGTGTCGTTTATGTTAATGTACTATAATTACACAAATGGTTTGGCTTCTGCGAAATTAAATGATTCAGAGAGAGAGATCAGCAAATTACATTATTTGAACCGAACAATACAATGCTGACCATCCGGAATCCTGTTGCGCGTGCACAAGCGCGTAAGACAATGGTCTCTCGCACACTCACATCTCACAGATGTTCCGTAGAATAATATAGGATATTACGGTAGGAGCGTGCACACAGTTGGCCGCAAAATCGCGCACGTACACTTCAATGGTTCGTTATACTCGAGATAAGACGGAGAAATAGGAATTTAGATAATTTTCAATTTATTTACAAGTAGACCTCAAGTGGTTTAATATATGAAAAAACTTGTTTCACTCTGAGAGAGAGAAATTTTTTTAGACAATTTGTTAATTGGTTGTCTGTGATAATTCGTAGGAGGATAGATTAGAGAAGCTTCGGAATTTAACAGTCACACTCAACTGGTTTCATAAAAATTGTTTTATTCACTAGTTATCGCACAAGATTAGATTTTCGCGCGAGTAACAACAAATGCATACTGTGCGACAGCTCGCGCTGCTCAGAATTCCCGCTCTGCAGTCGCGACGGGTATTAGTTCGAGTTACAGAGACGTTGGCGTCTTCGGAGTTGCAATTGCACGGCAGAAGCAACGTAATAACTCCTATTGCACGTGGAACATGATTGCCTCGTACTGTTGCGATGTCCGCGAAACGGAATGAAAGGAGAACCTGTTTCTCTGACTGTGAGAAACGAACAACCGGTATCTCAATAACTGCTCTCGTAATTGTGGCAATTAATGGTTTATCCTTGTGTCTAGTTATCCATTATGTGTTATTTCAGATGCATTAATGATCCAAGAGAACGAACAATTATTTCAAATCGGTACCTTTAACGTTAGTTACATACGTACCGCGTTTGTTAATTACACAAAATCTGTAGAAGACAATATACGCGCATATATCGACACATCAGGAATTATGTAAAATATATGTATAATATAATAATAATATTAATATCGTATTTCAAAGCACAAAAACTACAATGAAATATATTATATTTCAGTTCATCTATTATATCGCGGAACAATAAATATTTCCGTAGGTCTGTTCTCGTATATTAATTTCATTTGTCCGCGAATGGTAGACGCGGGTCAGGCTTAAAGGATCTGGAAGTACTGTCGTTTGACCATTATGGTGTGTGTCTGTGTGTGTGCGGTCTTGGAAGCGGCTCGTTGCGTCCGCAATCGCGCGTATTAATCGATTCCGTTCTCGGGAATACATCAAGCAGAAGACGGCCGGAGACCAAAGGGTCACCGCGCACCTCGTGTGCGAAACGAGCCTTTGGTGCCGTAAGCCGGCCAAACGGAATGCATGACGTTTCTACGATCCATGATGCCTTTTGTGGAGCTGTTCAACGTCAATGGCAATCCTCTATATAATGCATACACGCATATACATATATATTTATACATATATATATATACATATATATTTCAAATGCGCACCGAGAGAGCTGTTTTTCTTTTGCGCCCGGGTATAATATCACCGTGAGATGCCGGGAGGCATTTATGACATGAGATATAAAATGTATTTGTATTGAGCTTGTAGACGAAAGTAACGTATTGGAACACGTCGGCGATAACAGTTCCCATGCATGATATACAGATATTGTCAAAAAAGCTATACGAGAGTGCTATAATATATTATTCCTTTACGGACAGAAATGGGTCTTTCAGACTCACTCTAAAATTGCGCGTCGGCGTTTCTAGTAAAAATTAGTTTTGTGATTCAAAAAAACAAAATTGAAAAATATTGATTTTTCGCAGAGATATTTGATTTTAAAGTCGCGTGAGTCTCATATATAGACACAGATGAACGATATATACTGACGTATTTTTGCTCTCACGCAATTATTTACTATTGTATGTATAGCGCCGAGTGTAACTGAAATAAGTACGAAATGCGCTAGGTATTTTGAAACAAGTGCGACGCAGGCGAACAAAACGATGCGTAACAATGAAGCGCACTTTGTGTAAAACGCGTTTGTTCGTGCGATGAGAAACGTCCAAAAACCCAATTCAATAAAGTAAGGTGGGTAAACAGTCAAGCAAGACGTGCAAATATTCCGGAATATTCGGTCCAGCCACATATTCCACCGACGAGAAACTCTAATACAAACTTAATGCAAACTTTTCGATCGTCGCAACACGTTTAATTTACGAAATTTGGATAATATCTCTCCGCTTTGCTTAATGAAAATTAGTAAGAGAAATTAGAATACACCGAATCAGCTGCATCGCGAGACAATGATTTTAATTCGCATATACACATAGGAATCAAACTTGCATCAAGCATTTGTATGTATTCTTCTGTTAAACACACACAGCTCGGTTGTAAATAATTACAATTGTTAAAACTTCTTAGTTGTATTATCCCGCGTTGTATCTCATTACGACGAAATTATATTGCATGTACACAATACAAGGCAGATAGTACACACAGAGACATTCGATCTCATTTGCAATGCAGGCCAAGAAGTTTCGCACTATCCAAGTAACGAAATATTCTACTCGCATAAATGTTTGAATCAGACAGTTTTATTAGATTAGGGAACGGCGGAGAAAGCGCTCCGCCGGATTCGCTAGACAAGTATTGCATATTTTATGGAATATCGTTACTTAGGAACACGTCTTCACCTTTGTAAGTGAGTTTATTTGACGGATTTCCTTCGTAATTGTTGTTTACATTGTTCGCGACGTATCTGCAAAATTAGTGTTTCAATTGCCGCTGTCTTAGTCGGGTCATGTTTCGGTTTAACGAATACGCGTATAACTATGTACGTATTGCGTCCGTATCCTCCTATAATTATTGCCGCGCTATCGTCCCGTATTCCACTCGATATCTCTTGTTTCCTTTTCCGTTTCCGCGTCGCGCGACGATCCGACCGAAATTAAAGCGTCTCGGAATAATGAAGTTAAGGTCCCGGCACATTCCTGCATTTCCCCTTTAGTCCGTCGGGAGGAAGTTCGTTCGCGGACAAAGACAGTTTCGCGGCGAAACGGAAAAAAATAAAGCGCGGAGAGATGGAGGTGCACGTCCTTTCGACCCAAACCACCCCCGTCGTTCCCGCGTCGCTTCCCGACCGCCAATGGCCACGTTCCGCCCTGAACACTGGTTAGTACTGTCGCCGTGCGACACCATTTCTCTCTCTCACCCTCTCTCGCGAACGACCACACGCGTCAACGAGCGCGTAGGTGATCACGGGCACACGTACACACAAACAAAATGGCGTATTCACTAAAAGGGTACGGACACAGAATACGAGCGGATACAATGCGTGCTCGTTGAGGGCGGTATAGTGAGTAAATGGACACGGATCTGGCGCCGAAGACATGCCTTTCCTCCCGTGCCACGAGATAATATTGTAAATCGATGTCTGCACGTTGCCCTTGGAAAAGTTGAAATTGTTTTATCCTTACGGAACTAACTTCTATGTAACGAGCGTAACTTTGTTGTAAGTGCAATAAGAACCAGATTGTTCTCACGTCTTTTGAAAGCCGCAACGCGAAGTACAAAGAACGATTGATAAATATCCGAAATAGTTATCGCACGCCACTTGCAACGTCAACGAGTCAACATTTGACACATTTATTCTTCTTCTGAAAAAAACTTATCAACGACAACAGCAAATGTAATATACTATTGTCGTTATCTATGCGTTTCGGATACTTATCAATCGCTTTCACGTAATATAAATTTGCGCTTAAACTCTTCTTGTTGCACAAAATTGCACATATATGAGATCGTTCTTATTTCGCTTTTTTTTCTACATATTGTTTGGTAAATTTTGTGTTCTGTAAAAATTAATTCTCGCGCGAATTGTGAATTTGTTCGGCGAACGTGGGCGAGGTAACGTGGTGGAGCATATAAAAGAAGAGGCGAAAAACAACGTTCGATTACAGCGCGTAATATATAGTCCTATACTCACACATACACACACACATAGACACACAAGGGAGAAGTACCCGCCTCCTAAATTCTCTTAAGCCTGCTGAGTGAAAAAGGAAAGAAGAACCGAGAGAAAGAACTCTCTGATTTGATAATACCCTGTGGATTTCGCGGTGGGTTTGGTGTTTCTTCGTGATTTATTCTGCTATCGTGTGTATAGAGGGCAAATGAATTTTTATGAACCATCCACTGATCAATGGTCTCTCCGAAGATTTAAATGGGAGACTGTCGTGCAGAAAAGCATCAGTCCTCCGATATTCATGCAAAATCAACGCTAAATATTGTTCCCCGTGCTTCTGACTCTTAACCATACACTACTTTTGTGTACATTGAAAATACGGACCGCGCTGTTTCTATTTCTTCGGTCCGAAGGTTTGATTTAAGTTCTCCTTTCCGGTCCATTGGGAATCCATCTGACGTAAGATCGCGACTGAATAGTAACTACGTGCACTTAAATATTTTAACAACAGCTTTTGCACAAAAGCTGTCGTTTAACATGAGTTTTTTTCGAGGCTTCTATTAAATATTAATATAAATCTTTAAATCTGAAGGGTGTGAGGAAAGAAAAAAACAAAGAGAAAATTAAATGATAAACAATTAGACAAGAAAATATCCAGAAATATATTGGCATAATGCAAAAAAAATATAAACGCTTATAAAAAGAACGTATATAACAAAATAATTCAACAAATAATAGCATCTAGATTTCACACACAGATGAACGACAGAATAATAGCAAACGGAAATAGGAGATGATAAATGTGGAGCTAGAAACAAAGCTACCTTTACCTTAAACTGCAATACTTTGCGAGATAGAAATGCAAAAAAAAAAAAAAAAGAAAAAAGAAAAAAACAGTGAAAAATAGCGAAAAGTGATGTAACATGAGAAAGAGAGAGAAAGAGAGAGAAAGGTGAAATAAATAAATATATATTAGTGTTTTTATACGAATTTATCTTTTATACGTGCAATTTTTAATTAAGTAAAAGACTGTGTACACATTTATGTTTATAAACATATTTGTACAAAAATTATAATATTGGGATAGAATATGTGTTCAAAAAGAGAAAAGATAAAGAAAGAAATGAAATATGTACTTATTTTTGGAATGCAACATTTATATATTATTATATATATTACGCAATATTTGATTAATAACTTTCTATCATCTCTTGCTTTTCCCTAGCGATGTGATGATGAAAGTTTTCAAGTAAATGCGCGTGATGTATTTTCAAACTGTGGTCTTCGCTTGCATCACCGAATGAGACATGGCGATATTACTTGTCGTCTTTGTAATTTTCGTACACAGCAAGTGGACAGCAAACATCGATCCCGTGCTGCACGATGCATTACGAAGGACAGGCCGAGATGATGGCCTCTCTGGAGGGGTAGTAGTAGTTACCAATATAACTTTTCAGAAAACGAGTGCGTCGCTTCCCGCGGCGAATCGCATTCGTCAGTCGTCGCTTCCGCTTGCTCCATTTTTCGTCCGGTCTTCGTCGCCTGGCCTGAAAACGGTCCTCTCTTCCTCCGTCGGGATGTAATAACTCTACATTTCCCGGTCCGACGACGTCTCGCCGCGACAAATAAAACACGCCGCTACTAGACCGAACAAATCGACTTTCCGTCCTTGCTCATCTATTAGAGCAAGATCGATGACCGAGTATAGATCGGAGTCCAGGACTTCTGGAAACGGTGTGGCAGTCGTTGGCCAGACATTGCTGTTTGCTTATCCAAGTTTTATCAATTTTTCTTATTTCCAAACATGGCGGTATACATGCGCAGCGAACGATTTTGATCTGATTGTTTGCGATTGTTGTTTTTTGAAGCGTAAAAAAAAAAGAAAAACAGATCGTCAAAATGATTTCTTAGAGCTTACAGCTTGTTAAAAATATTTCAGAGTGTGTGTATACATAAATTGATGGCATGTGCTCATTTAATACAAGTACCTTTTTAGTCAAATCACTGCTACACGAGATTTTCCAGTGAACTGTATGAAAATAATTGGCCGCTAATGAATGCACTTTTAAGATTGCTCTGTTTGACCTGGTTTTACATCCGAATGGCATTTGAAGCAGTCGGGGATACGTTGCTATAGAAACCACAATTAGAAGACTATAATAGAAGCAATTATTTACTCTATTAGCTTTTTCGCTGGTGTTACGCAATTATTGATATTTATACTGTTGACATAGAGAAAGAAATACGTTTGTCAATTTAATACATATGTATCCTACGAGTTATTTCGCGGAAATTAAATCTTTATGGTAAGACAAATCGTCGAGCTTTTTTTTTGCCAATAAAATTTTCCATTTCCCGCCGAAGCGTATTATCCATTGTCTTTATACTTCAATCAATCTTCCGAAATCGAGTTGTTCCGAATTTTATCCCTTGATTTCAGTTGGCACGTGTGTGTGTCGCAGCGCGGAAGAGTGGCGAAGAGAGGTCGAAAAGATAAGAAAGAAAAATGCTCACGCAGCCAACATCCTCGCGGGCGGATCCTCGCGAATTTTGCCGCGTCAGGGGAATTCTCGCAGAAGTACGGGGGTCCTTCGCCCGATCTCTCGCGCGAATATTCCCCGATAAAATATTCTTAACTGGTCGCGCGCGGTCGTATTTGAGCGAAGGGCGGCGCCCGTTGGCAGATACGTCGGTGCGCACTTCCCTCTCCCCTCATTTTCCTTTCCTACTGACATAGCGATTCTTATCTCATCGTCCGCCCGAGATCTCGCGATATCTCCCCGCCAGATACGAGAAACGAGAGCGGGGAGATTCAATTATTGCTCTGAGACCCAATCCTTTAAACGCTCTCCGAGCCACTTTCGAGATAACTCGTTCCGATATTATTTCTTTTATTCGAGGAACGATTGTGCCCGCTGTCGTTTCTCATACCTCGTCTTGCATTTTTCAGTGTCTCCGAGAGACGCGGCAAAAGAATGAATCGGAACGAGATGTAACTTAATTATTGCACACATTGAACGTTTAAGATTTTACAGTGACTTAAGTGACTTTGTGTGGAGCGGCAATTTTGAAAGAAATTGGATACTTGAGGAATAATTATTCC
This sequence comes from Pseudomyrmex pallidus, assembly GCA_014825455.1. Lineage (NCBI taxonomy): Eukaryota > Metazoa > Arthropoda > Insecta > Hymenoptera > Formicidae > Pseudomyrmex > Pseudomyrmex pallidus. The sequence goes on from QVNV01002999.1 coordinate 50,531, forward strand.
CCCCCCCCGTGAAACTTGTGCAAACTGCCGTAAAGCTACTTTAAATCACTACGGCGAACTCTCTCTCTCTCTCGTTGTTATAGTTATTTAATCGGCTAAAAGACGGGAACATCTGCTGTGTTAAGGCGCGGAATTCGCTGCAGTTTCCGCAGTTTAGAAAGCTAAAGTGCCGGGGTTAGTAGTTGGAGAGTGTGATGGAGGGTTTCTACGAGGGATGATAGAAGGGAAGTCACGCATGTGGCATTCGTCAACGGCCCAAATATACCAGAGTGCTCTGTCTTCCGTCAACCGGATCGTTCGCGCCTTATTAGCTCCCGTTCTGGTTTCACAGGTTTCTGAAGAGCATCCGTTAACGCTGCACAAATAATTTTCCGTAATTCCCCGGCGTAATAATTGTTCATACGATCCAATAGGGGATCGTAGGATCTAATAGAGCCGCTTTAAAGAAATTAATTCTAAAGGAACAATTAAAAAGAACGAAATTCCTGGCCTTTAGCAAAATTATATAAAATGTAATTTGAAAAATGTTAGATACTGAGATAAAACAAAAAAGAGATTTTCTTTGTTCTTATATTTTTTATTTATTTTCACAAAGTCTAAAAAATTTAACACTTTTTATAACTTTTGGCGTTAAGATGTGTGGATTGCCGGTGTGAATGTTCAGAATCGGAAAATGATGTGGTCATAGTAAATGAATATCGATTAAGTTACTCGCGAATATTTTAACATTAAATCTCTTTCAATCAGATCTTCTTGAATTTATATTTCAAGATTGAATGAATATCTCTCGTCGTTCTTGCTTCCTCGAAATCGGTTCGCATGGCTTTCCTCAGTTCGTCGTCTCACTTCCGGAACAATCGTCGTTCTCGGGAGTTTTGATAATATCTCGCCTCGGGCAATAACCGCGACGTGTTATTTTTCTCGTTCTTAACTAAGATGTCCTGAGGCAATAACCGACGTTTCAATTTTAACGGCAAGACTCTCGAGGTCACAAAAATATTCCAACGAAAATCTGGATAAATTCGCGCTCAAACATAGAAAAGCCTGGTCGCCAACCAGTTCGGGAAAATGTCAATAATATTACTTAATTGTAAAAGTTTTGGCGCAGGATGACAAACGCAGTCGCTGCAACACTTACTATTTATTTCGAATAAAGTAATTACACTTTGAACTTCTAATCGGGTGGCGAGTGCGCTTTTTAAAATCTAAGAAATTACTCGTAAACCGTCTGTCACATTATCGAAATGTCGACAAATTTTCATCTTTAGATGTGTATCGGAGCGTATTCTTGTGATATACGTATCGGTATATATATATATAGCATACCGTATTCAGAATTTCGACCGCGTCGGTGATGTAGAGCATCATCGTATTACTGGAAAGTCGGTCGTCTATTGGAGATGACAAATCTCACGTGGCTACGAGAACGCGCGAGCGCGGGAGTACACACTTCGGGTGTCCGTTTATGCAAATTGCCACTTACGTGGCGAAAGCGTTTTGCGGCTTCTACCGCATGAAATAAAGCGTATAACAACGGCCGCCCATCATGGCTTGTGGTATTTCGCTCGGACGCACACGTGAAAAATCCAGTATTGAAATATGTACGTATATGGAGTGTTTCCATAATATCGTGTATATATCAGTGTATGAGGTCTATTTTCGAGAAATCCCGGAATCGCTATTTTCTCGACGAGCTTTTCGAAAGAAAAAAAGAAAGAGAAAGAGAAAGAGAAAGATAGAAATTTTGTACTTGAAAAATATAACAGAAAAAACACGAAAATAATAAATCGCAGCACACAATCCAGTGAAAAGAACATTATATTTGCAAAACGAGGTTGGATCTCGTGGAGAGATGTCTTTGAAAACTTGCAAATTGAACATTCCATCTCCGGCAGAACGCTGCGCGCATACCTACGAGTTCGATAAATGTTTTTCCATATTAGTGTGAGTATCATCAGAACCCGAAAATATTATACCGCCAATATTCTCGCATTCATAGCGGTCCTTATCGACCACAGAGTCGTAAATCATGGTTACGTTTAGCCCATTGCTCGGGATAGAACCTCTTACCACGAGAGGGTGTAGCGAATCCCTCCTCGAGCAATTACGATCCCGGCTATGGTAAAGCCTCGAGGGTCCAAAACGAGCAGAATACGGCGTGTTTGAAGGTATATGATCTACTTGTGGAGGGAGTTATATTTGTGCGGAATAATAAAGCAATTTAATAAAGATAAATCTATCAGAGCCGCACGCTTGATACGGTGTAAAAGATTATTTACTTAATATATTGAATATTCAGATATAAATCAATAGAACGTAATTTGTGTATTGTATGTTTTTATAATATGATAGTACGCGTAAAGAATGTAGTTTTTCTTTAAAATTATAATTTGATAGACGCGTTTCTTTCTTTCTTCTTATCTCTCGCGGATATGTTCCGATGAGCAACTGAAAATATCGTTTCACTTCGTTTAACACGTTTCCGTACGTCTCCGCCGCACGAAATAGCCTTAATATTTAAGCACAAAGCATATATAATGCTCCGAGCACTTCGAGTTCATGCTTACTTCGTGCGCGAGACGAGTTGCGTTGAATAAAATATTAACTGCCAATTTGAGCGGCGTCCGGAACTTCTCCCGAGGCGCCAAAACGAGACGTTTATACGTATCAGACAGGACGACGGTGTCTTCGTCATGTTGCACCCGAGTGCCGTTATTTACAATCTTTCTGGATATATGTATACGAGTGCCTTTCGCCGGTTGATGGACGGACGAGCGCGCATACCGCGCGTGCGTTTCCCGTTCAAAAAATCGCGAGATGCACACATCGGATAAAATACCAGAACTCCATTTCGTCTGGAATTGCAATTTTGCGGGATTCACCTATGGTTTCTCTTCCCCGCAACGCGTTTCCCCCGCACCTTCCCCCTTGCTCGTTCACCCCACGTTCTCTTTCGCTGCCTTTCTACATCGGGACGCGCGCGCGGCGTGCATTATATCAACGTGAATGCGCGCACCAGAGGATGGATGCCCGCGGGGCGGGCGAAAATATATGTGGCGCTTCTCTCTGGGAAAACAACAGGCTGCTGCGAGCATGACGCGCATCTTCAGTCGGAAAATTCACTCAAAATGTCGTTGCCGATTGCATAGGGGGAATCATCGCTCGCGGCGCGTCGCGTTCCTCATGACGATGACGGGGTACAAAGTGATCCAATTAGAACTTCACCAGCGCGAAACGGTTGAGTGATTGCTAGTTAACTTATTAGCGAAGTTGTGTCGATTCGTCTCCGCGTTTCATTTCCGCGCGGGTGAATAATTTGTCGAATTAACGACCGCTCGGAAATTTGCGGCGACGAAATCCCCGCACGCTTGATAATCAATAATGAGCGAACTGCCCACCAATCATATTTACGACAAAACAAAATTTTTGTAATCTAACGTTGCTGCTTTTTCTCAGATAAAATTATAAAAATATATTTTCTCTTAACTTTAAAACGATTATTACATACACGCGTGTTTAGATGTTTGCTCTTCTAATAATATTATAGTATTATAAAACATATTATTATAATACATATTGCTCTTTAACAGATGAAAATGTTTACGTGTACAATGTTAACAAAGTTTTATTTGTATCAGCGCAAAATGCGATGTAAAATTATATGTATGTGTGTGCGCGCTTAATAATTTAAAAGTTACACTTGTTGGACTCGACATACAGCTCCGCAAATGCAATTGTGGCAAAGAATAAATCTAAAATTTTATTTAGCACAAACGAAAAATGGATCTAAAATTTCGCAGCAACGGCAGCAACGGCAGAAACACAATTGTACAGTACGTAATAATACATATATATATTTAGCGACTTTTACGACAAATCCTGCTTTGTTGTGACAGAAGAGAAATAATGTTTCGCTTCTGACCTTTTTCCCTGTTCTTTTGGTGGTCCGCGCTCGTGTATCAAAGTCTTCCTATAGTATGACGCAGTCCTTTCGCGGATTCTCATGTTTCTCCTGTTGAGGAACTCGGCCACGTGGCAATTTTGTTGAGTAGCTTGTACGTCACGACTTTTGGTGAAGAAACGCGCTCGAGCTTTGTGACCCTTCCGGTCGCTTCTTTGTTTTACGGAACGTAAGACGAATTTATGATGGTCGTTACTTTTAACGATAATTAAATGCGCATATAATCGCGACTTTCTGTTTCCGCCCAGTGGCGGTATTCTAATGACCCTCTCTGGTAGTATCTTGATTCTCTCAATTTTTATGGAGCTTATAGTTGGATTTAGCGAATAAATGCGAGATGTTCTTCAAAGGATTACATTCGTGCGCGAACGCGCCAAGTAGTTTCGTTCGGCCAAGGAAAATTACTTCACTGGCGCGGAGTGATATACTTTATTACAATTAATAATGCGCAATATTAATATTGTTTAATTAGTTTTTAACTGAGAAGATAAGCAAGCTCGTTTCCGACGAAACGATGCGGGATCGCGTATACTTCCAGGCAGACTTTAAAAAGAAAATATTCAAAGAGGGTAATTACACATGGGCTTCTGAGCAGTTTCAGATAACAAGCAGAAAGTTTATCCTTTGATGTAAGTAAGAGAGCATGGGGCGGGATGGGCTACAAAAGGAAGGAAAGGAGCAAAGCTGAGGGCACTACTGAGACTTAACCCTTATGTTAAGTTTATGAGGGGCAGCTTCCGAGCTCGCAAGCTCGGAAATGCTGGAGGAACCGTAAGTATGGTGGCGGCTGGAAGGTGGACAGAGGTGAGACGGGAAGTGAATTAAGCTCGTGTAAGCCGCCTACGAAATTAGTGAAAGTGAGATAATACCGCTGACTTCTTCTTTTGAAGAGATACCGTTACACAAAATGCGCCATTTTGCCTCCTTATTTTTTCTCTTCACGTCAAGATACTTATATTTTTCTTTTGCACAAGTCTCTCGATGATATAATCAAATCTCGATGCGATCGAGCAGCAATGCAAGATGAAAGAAATCGCAATCTTTGACAATATTATTTCTTTGAAATTCCGCAATTGTATGACAATTTTTCAGCGTGAACAAGGTTGCGAGTTTGAAAAACTTCTCTTCATTGTGTGGGACCAAAATTGCACTTGTCTGAGCCGACTTGTACTTTTTTTCTTTTACTTGTCTTTTTTCATACGGTATCAATAGTTCCATCGCGTTGCAACACCTTGCGGCGATAGCGCCGTAAATCGCCCTCATTGTTCCGCCATGTAACACGTTGCCGCGATCGCTCCAACGTTCATCTATGGATTCAAAATATCGAACGTATCGGTGGATTGTGTGAAACTATATTGGAGCACTTCTCGCGATATAAAATCAGGCTGCGAAGATTGCTTTCAGGAAACACCGCTCGGCGTGGCATAACTACGGGCATATGTATGCACATCGATCACGGAAAGTGTGATGTATTTCATCCAAATGCGCGCGGGAAATGTTCCAAAAGGCCGGTGGTGTAACATATTTACGGAACAGTTTTTAAAGTCGTTTGCGGCGAATCCTTCCTTGTACGTGCCACACTTTGGAGAGAACTCTGAGGAAGTTCTCTCTCTCTCTCTCTCTCTCTCTCACTCTTCCTCTCCAACTCTGAAATAATTCATGTTAAAACCAACCCGCGTGGGCGGGACGACGAAGATAATTCGTGATTTTGTGGAAGAAAAGAAAACGATTTATCAATGAGGCATTATTTTCATCGTCCGCGTTCACGTTCACGTCGATTTTGATTGATGCTCCCGCCCCGGAGATATCGATAATGTTGGCAACAATCGGACCATCTCGCTTTCGCAGAAAGCGTGGGTAGGATTAAGTGACATGGGTAATCGCTAATCAATTACAAGCGGCACAATCGTCGCGCGATTACCTGCGCCGCCAGACGCGAAATCGTTCTCATATAAATCACACGACAGCCACGAGGAACGGGAAATCTGCAGAGCCTTGTACGTACCCAGAATCTCTGCATGTTCTGACCTGGAGGGTTAGGTTCATCCTTTCTTCTTTCTCTCTTCCTCTCTCTCTTTCTTCTCATCTCTCATCTTCTTCCTATCGCTATCACTCGCTAACACAGCTAGAGAAGACCTAACGTTTAAGCTTCTTCCTTTACCTTCCTTTCCTATCCCTTCACCTTTTCTATCTCCCTTTCACTCGCTGTACATTGACGAGATGTCAAGACCAGGTGTCCCCATATTCTCTTCCTCCCTCTCTTTCTCTCCCTCTCTTTCACTCTGTAGCTTCTCATCCCTAATTTCTGTCATCAAGACTCAGAAAGTCTAATACTCTGGATTATCGTTCTTACTTTTTGAGCTTAGCATGTAACAAGCGTTGCTTTACGAAGATTATCTTTAATGCTTGTGATGTGTACATGATGCTGTAATGTGCGTCGCAATTATTTTGAACAGTCAGTTTTGAAAAGAGAGAAGAAATTCTTATTTTAATAATAGGGATATTTAATATTTTTCTTTGTATTTCTCTTTGTACTCTGATACGCGCGTCTTTTCAAAGAGAGAAAGAAAAGAATGATTTTGTAATTAAATAATAATATGTAATCACAGGCTAATTGCAGTTAATTTGACGTATAATTAGCGTTAGAATTTTATATTCTCATCACATATAAAGACAAAAGCGTGAAATGATGGCAGCTAAAAGGGGAAACTGGCTTTGATAATAGAAAACGCGAATAATGGCCGCTTGATAGCTCTTTTTTATCCATGCAATCATAGCGATCGATTAACGGTTGCGCGTGTTGGTCTCTGGTTGTCGTTTCTAAAAGTGGAACGCCCCATAAATTTGTGTCTGCTCTGTGCTTCGACGGGGTATTCAATTTTTTCGTTGACGCACGACCGCATCGTTTTCTCTCGCTGCATCATAATTTTTCTTTCTGTTCTTGTTTTCGATTGCATTTCAATTTTGCTGTTTCTTCCACACTTAGATTCTCCTTATCGCAACGGCTTTATGAGATAATTTCTAAAACATTGCTGTGTCTTTTTTTATCTTCATTGCTCAGCTAATTTGTCTGTTGTTACAAATAAGCCGTATTTTCAAATGGAATATACATACATAAATCTGAAAGAATCGAGTAAATAAGTTCTTTAGGAATATCGGATATTCATTTTACTGGTAATTTTACAATGTGTATTATACACGATTTTCGAAGATATAGAACGAATGAGAAAATTTAAACTCGAAAAACACAACATCATAGTGGACAAGGATTCTGATTAAAATGTATCTTGACAGAGTTATAATTTCTCAGGCTTGACGCGTCAGTGACAAATGTTTTCACATCGATACGAACGTCTGGAGAATAACGTTTAGAGGACAGCAAGAAAACTTGACAGAACAGAAAAATGATAGTGCCACGCCGGGTTAGAACAGCAGCTCAAAGACTAATGATCAGAAATTTGTTAGTTTACGCAAATGGGAGGAAGAATCATTCTTTCTGCGATTATCTTTTTATCTTTATATAAAAACACACTCTGTTGATACGACTTGCATGCTAAACTTACTTTGTCGCAAGAAAAATTCAAGTAAATTATAACGCGCGCGAGTTTGTCTTTATTATAATTATAATTATATACATATATATGTATTGATATATATTATAAAATATTTTATTCGCAGAACACACATATTGCAAGAGAAAAAAAAGTATATTCAATGCTTTAGAATTAAAAAAAAAAAGGTAATGCGCGCGCGCTTGCGAAGCTTCTTTAAAAAAAGAAATCCTGCGACGTCACGATACCCAGTCTTAAACGAAGTCTTGAATATATTTCCTGAATTATGCTTGGACAAATATTATTATCGTCGTTGCAACAAAGGACCGGGCTTCATTGTGTATTTTCATCCTACCCTCGACGCGAGGATCCTTTCGAGAGGTCACGAGCAATTTCCCCTTTGCCTTCTCTAACTCGCGAACAAAAAAGCGATTTGCATCGTATAAAAGGACGTCTGATGAAGGTGCTAGGAGGTCAAGAGAATCGGCGCTATTAGCGACAGCGAGAACAACTTAGTTCCGTAGTTTAGAAGGAAATAGCCGAGAAGAAAAGAAGACATGAAAAGCACGCGCGTACATACGTTAGAATATGTATACGGCGACAATTACGCGTTCTGGCAATTGTTTTACGTCGAGTCACGTCGTGAACATTTTTCATTGCTTTATATGTAAACGTTTCTCTTTTCTTTTGTATTCTTTTTTTTTTGTCGATGAAGTACGATCGCGAGTGATATATTTTTATCGGCCGCAAGTTCTGGCACCGCGAATGATCGGAAGTTTTGCAGGCGGGTCACGTGCACGAGGATTTGTGATTTTGATCCTAATGTGCCCTACTCCTCCTGGGTGTAATAACTTCTGTTTCATACAACTCCGGCTCTTGGCGCAATACAACGGTCTCATTCCGGTAACGTTGCTAGACATTGGTCATGCATCTATTTCCGCGAAACTTTTACAACTCCAGCGACTTTTTTCAGCTGCAATTTGTCTTCTTTTGTTGTAATAAGTTTTCCAGCCTCATTTTTTGAATCGCGTTTGCTTGTCATCGTTCCGTCTTACCGTCACACATTGAACGATTTAAATTCTTCGACAAATGTTGTTCTCAATAAAAACAAAGTGTCAGACAGATCGTTACTGTTATTCATCTGATAAACTTGATTCTTTCCTAAATATTATTGTATCATTGTAAACACATTATGTAGATCTTTCTAAATATAGATATTGCAGCATATGCTTTGTTATAGTTTTTGCTTTCAATCAAAATTGAATACAACAACAACAAATATTTAATTGCGTATTTACTCTGTTACGCTCATTTTATAAAGGGTCTCTCATCAGGTTATTTATGATGACCTAATAAATTTTGCGAGTGTTTGCGCGACGCCAGCGTTACAGAGAATATATCACGTGAAGGATAATTAAATGTACGCAGACACAATGCGCTAATGGCGTTTTGCTAATTGCTTTCTTCATCAGAATGAATTTATCGAAGTTTATTTCTTCGATAAGCATTTTTCTTCATTCGGCGATCGAGTTGAGCATGTTAAAAGAGAAATCCGCACAAAATACCTCATCAGCTTCTGAATAAATTTCTTATCGCACTTCTCGCTTTGAATTAAGTTCAGAGTTGAAAAAAGTTCTCGATGAATTTTGTCGCCTCGGTGGACATGGTGATTTCGTTCTGAGCGATTCATTAGCGACGCAATATAACGATTATGTCTTTATTAGTAAAACTCTCTTGCCTCGCACGCGCTAGCGCCGATGAGGGAGAAATTCTCATGCACTCGCTGATCGAAGCTCATTGAAAGTTTAATTTCCAAACGAAATACTCTGAAATAATTTAATGACAGAAGTTTCTTCTGTTGAATCCGTTTGCGCACACACATACATACAATCGATATGTGAGAGTATTTGACTCGTTGTTATATAATCAAACAAAATTGGTTTCATTTGACGCATATCCATATATTTCCTATTATTTGTTTTAATCGATTTATAGAACATTCCATTGAGTTATTATAAAATTGAGCGGGAAACCGTTTAGAATATTTGAACGTCATTATTTCTAAATCGTGAATTGATTCTCTTCTAATTTTTTTCAAAGCGATACTTGCGCGAAGATGAGGCTGTAAAATGAGCTTCTATGTATGTATTTTGATAATAGTTTATTTTAAGATCAAAGATTATATCTCCGACGCGGTCACAGAACTGTCCGGAGAAATGCTTGGCAGAATGTCTGCTTGTACACACACTGATGCTCGCTTTATATGCGTCTAGCTATATCCGCTTCTTTGCTACTTGAAAGTCTGACATACACAGCCGCGATCTTCTAACTATGAAAAACGGTTCAAACTTGCATACCTCTTTAAAGTTTCGCGAAAGCAATTGAGAATTTCCAGGGAAACTCTCGAGACGTGTATGAGGACGTATATAATTTTCGATTCCACGAGCGAGGTGAATTTTCGTTATTGAATTCAGAATATGACGCGCCTGGCGCATAGGTTGTCAATACTTTGTCTTATATATTTCATGCTGTTAAGAGGCGTGGCAAAAGCAATTTCAATTATGCTTGAAGCTCTGCTTTTATATTTTGTGAAGTTACAAATATAACTTTCTTGATGAAGGAGATTTATGTAACGTGTGTGTGTGTATTACATGTACAATATAGAAATATATATTTATACAAATATAATATATTTTAATTATATATTAAATGAATGTCTCATCGAAATTACTACCTACAACACGCAGTTGAGAGGATTGGTTTGTTGTTTACTACAATAATAACAAAAATCCGTGATATTAAATTCATCAACTAAATGCAACGCGCCTTCTGCGCGAACTGTGCCAATATTACCTTTTACGAGTGGCAAGTGGAAAAATATTCGATACGGCACTTCTATTTGCGTATGTTGAAGTATCGATACATCGAATCGATATTCAACCTGGAAATTGAAACAACATTGAATTCAGATAGGAGGTTTTCTAAACATCTAACTGGTAAGCCTGACACACACACGCACACACACACACATATTTTGAGAAAGTTTAATGTTTATTTATCCTACAATTATACATATATTATACGTATATATAATTGTGTACGCAATTATAGAAAACTGAAATTTTAACAGGTATTTACACAAATATCGATGTTAAATTACGTACACGTTTTCTTACAACATCTTGAAACTATGCTGTAAAAACAGTTTGATCTCGAGATCTTATTCTCAATTTGCAAATTGAAAACTTGGTCTTGGTTTTATATACATATATAACGAAGCTACTTTTTTTTAGAATAGGAATAATATATCAGAATTTAATTCAATCGAAAAATTACAAGTTTCTCAAGAGAAATATATATTTGTATTAATATCTATGTATGCGTTGAACAGGTGCATTAATATAAAGTGCATTTACATTGCAATTTATTCTTTTGTAGCTACACATAATTCTTCATTAATAATTACGAGCTGATATAACAGCTCTCTGTTACCTCCTCTCTCGTCGTTCTCTCTAATCTCTCTTTCTCTCTCTCTAGTATATTGATAGCACGGTCGATCAAACGCGCTTCCAATCTCATTACGACGTCACGAGCGAATTACTAAAGCATGTCAAGAGAGAAAATTCATCGCGACATTCAAATCATGAAAAAAAGCATCATATGGCAAATTAAATTACGCCGCTTCATCTATCTTCTGGGAAATTGCAAATTTTTATCGAAAAAGTCTCTCGCGAAAATATCGCGCTGTGAAAACTACGAGACATCAAAATCCTGTAATAAACGTATCTAGAAAAAAGAATTTTGTATATGTTTGAAAGCTGCAACCACACACACACACACACACATACACATTTATCAAATGTCTTTTTAATGACATTGAGATAGATAGATTTGAAAAAGAAATATGTACATCTAAATAATATATAATGAATATTGAGAGAAAGAAATAGAGAAAAAGTGCAAAATAAATGGCGATGTGTTTTCGTCGATGATAATTACACTTGATTTTAATAATTGGCATGTAGTAATCGTATAGACAGATGTGCAATGTGATAATGTGTGTTTTCTTAAAACGAAAAAAACATCTAATTACTAATTAATGAATATTATTACAGCACAGGATAATAATAAATGTGCTCATTATGCAGTTTGCATAATTCATCCAAACATTTATATTATTACGAATTGCATGGTGGCAATGTATTTTCAATCAGAAAGATAAAATAGACTTCTGCAAAATAGATTCCAACAGAATTAACATATTTTCGCAGATAATTGCCCGTCTATAGAGACCATAAATTTAATTACGCGTTTAAGCCATGAAGCGTTGCAACGAGGCGTAAAAGTGAGGAACACACTCTCGGCGCAAGCCGCAGTTTTTCAGTGCATTCTGTGTGACAGGCGACGTAGCTTCATGTCGGAATTTATGTGGAGAACATGCATCCGCCTGAATTCATCGTATAAGGGCTTACTCGTGCGATATGTCACACCAACACAACCGTCGTACGAACGTATGAGTTGCGTGTATGTGAAATCGTAGATGTGCGCGCATCGGTTTTGCATTTTTCAAGCCGATAATTTATCAATCTTGTCCACCCCGATTCCACCCCAAATCCCATTCTCTAGCTGGCACGATGGCAGAACGGCAAGGGTGAAAGGAGGAAGGGCCGGTTCGGTCTACGACCGGTCGTTTCTGGCAGGAAAATAATGAGCCTCTTTAAAGACCGGAAGTTTTCATTCGCGCGAGCTTGGAAAATCGATTTTCGCACTTTGTCGAACGCGTTACTCGCACCGTCATACGTCAAAAGGCAGCCGTGCACAGATTTTACTCCCGTGAGAATGTCGGTACATTGTTGTCGAAATATCATGAATATATAGCATAGGAGTATGCATACGAAACATTTTGTGAAACTCGTTTCACAACTGTATTTTGCACTTGAAAAAAAAAAAAAAAATTGGATAGGTTGTGTTAAGCGTTAAATTTTTAAAACTAAAAATCAACAATTAATTTGAATATATTTGATTTATCTTAATATGTAAATAATATTATAATGTACGACATTATATATGTATGATACAAGTATATCATGTTTAGTTTGCTTATATATTTATATTAATGTTTGAATGCGTCTATGTTCAAAAACAAATTTACGAATCTTTTTTTGAGTGGATTATTTTCTATTTTAAACGCGAGCTTATACAATATATCGTGAAAAAAATCGTGACCGAGTGGATGTGTTCATACGCACATGCATTTGGCATAACAGTCATAGAATATGATTAAAATAGAGTTTAGTCGAGTGGTTCCGATATGATTGTAACATTGTCACACGGTCGATGGTCTGTAACGAATTTATAACTTGTGTGTCTATTAATATAAATATACGATTAAATATAGTAAAATACTACAAAAGAAATAAACTTGTTCGATGAAATATAAATAAAAATTGACATAAATGCTATGCCGTGATTTTAATAATCTTATGTATGACGTTATATTGTTAATATTAAATGTTACAATTTTGTTCCTATTATTTATTTTGATCCCATCTTTGCGGCTACTTACAAGTACAAAACAAGATAATAAAATAATTTGAAAACTTCTTGAAAAAGAGATAAAAAAATAAATTTGAGATATTTCTCTAACAGTTAAAGAAATATTTCAAATTTTCGAAACTCTAGAGAAGTGAAGTTTCTAGAAATAGTAAAATATTTTTAGACATGTCTTTGTTAAATACAATTATCACTTGTATTATCATTTTTCTCTGTCTGTCTGTCTGTCTGTCTGTCTGTCTGTCTCTCTGTCTCTCTCTCTCTCACTCACTCCTTCAAAACGATAATCAATGAGAAATTCATTATAAATAAGAATAACTGTGTGTATAAAAAAATATTGAACAATTGTTAATCTTCAAATAGTAATTGAAATATATATTTGTAAGGATTCTTACATATTTGAGATGTGTATTACATCTTAGCGAGAATATTGTTTGTAAATATGTCCGTGATATATGAAAAGTCTTTGAACAGTCTTCGCTCACATCAGTTACCATCAAACATCGATTCAATACAGTCGTGTTTAAGACCAGCGGTTTAGTGAACATCAAACAATCAATTCATCTAGAAATCAAATTTAGTTTTTAATTCAAAGATTAAAAAAGCAAAATGAGTTGTGCATTATTTGAAATTAGTGATAGTGATATAAATGAAGAAAAAGTGATTCCACTTAAGTTTTATTTTTCCAACCAGGTAAAATAATTATAATTAGAATCTATTTATAACTGATTTAAGAATAGATCGAAATACTTAAACACTCAATACAAAATAAATAATATGTTTAGTTTATTAACACTATCAAAAAACGGCTAAAAACTGCCAAACATACATTTACGAATCCAAAAATCGTATCTGACTTACACTTAGACAACGGTAATTTGAATATCAACAGTTTTTTGGGTGATATGATACAATATTGGATAGAGGATTACAATTTTTACGAACAAGAGGAAGTTTTCAATCGATTTCCACATTTTTATACCATTATTGACGGTATGAAATTCTCTCTCTCTCTCTCTCTCTCTCTCTTTATATTAAATAAAACAAAAATAGTTCTTACGAATAAACTTTTTTAGACTCGTGAAAATTAAACTATGAAATAAGGCCAATACGAGCCGTTCCTAGGATGTTGTGCGAAAACAAATATATATGTATATTTGTTTTCGCACAACATCCTAGGAACGGCTCGTATTGGCCTTACTTCATAGATTAATTTATTTATTTTTTCTCATTATCACTTCTTTTCAAAAACTTACATTAACATATTATAATTCCAAGTTAGCTTTCACATTGAGACAGCACGTGAGAATCAATGACGTATTCATTACTTCTCATTTTACCTAATTTATATTAAACTATATATCGCATCTTACCTCAGCGTGAAAGCTGATTTGAAATTATACTTATGATGTTTTTAAAAAGACGTGACTTTGTACTAATGAAAGAAACGTGTTACATTCTCTAATAGACTAGAGAATGTAACAGATTACGTTTTAAGAATTTAAATTAGGAATTTAAATAAAACTGCAAAAAGAAAATAAAGACATATGTGTACATATATGTGTGTAAAATATTGTACCAATATATTACATATATATATATAAATGTATATATATATATATATATATGTAATATTTATATGATAATATATCACATTACATTATAAATAATATTGCAAATTTTATAATTTCTACAGACTTAGCAATGCACTATATTCATGTAAAACCAAATAATCCGAATAAAAAACCAGTTTATCCATTATTAATGTTACACGGATGGCCAAGCAGCGTACTGGAATTTTATGATGTCATACCGAAGTTGGTTACCGCAACAGAAGAAAACAATTTTATATTCGAGGTGATAGTACCTTCCTTGCCTGGATTTGGTGATTCAGACTGTCCCTCATACGAAAACCTTAATTGTGAATTTATAGCTGAACTTTTAGTAAAATTGATGAAAGTACTTGGCTTTGACAAATTTTATGTTCACTGTGACGACTGGTGTATTTTTGTTGTCCACGCAATGTCATTAAAGTATTCTGCCAAGTAAGTTTATATTTTCTTTATATAACATTGATCTTATCGCACAGAAATATTCTCAAAAACAATTTTGCACTGTGTACAATAATACTGTGTAAAATATTTATGCAATATTAAACATGTTTTACACACACATACACACTTACACTCTCTTTTTTTACGTATATATATAATATAATATATTATATAATATATTAATTGTATTAATATAATTTATTTTAATGTTATTAATTACTTAAGTTTTCAATAATATATTATATTAATGCAGTTTACTGGCTATACATTACGCTCTATGTCAAGTAGAATATTATACTATGTTAACGACCTATGCATCAGACAGAATCATGGACATTCGTAGAGCATACGTACAACATCTAATTTTAAAAAACGAAAATTATAATTCTTCGACTTCATTATGCACACTCACACTCGGTATGTAACATACTTACATTAATAACTATATGTAAAAATGTATATTTTTTATACATTTTATGCGAAAGACAATTTGTATACATATAAGATTGGTGTATTTGGCCACATGTAATATAACAAGTGTTTCAGAAATAAGTCTACAACATTCACCTGTTATCTTAATGACATATCTTTTCGAGAAATTTGTAAAAGATTCGCGACAAGTATAAATATCTTCAATTTCTTAATAATGTAATGATGTACTGGGCGACGGACAGCATAACTAACACTTTAAAAGCCTATTCAGGATATTTTACATTCAAAACACAAGTTTACGGGGACGATAACTTTAAAACGTATGTAATCTACATTTTATATTATTACATCAATTCGTAATATTATTACATCACTTCATACTATGAACTGCAAATATAATATGTATTTTATTTACAGTCGAAACAATAACTTTATAGGAGTCACGTTATTTCTCCCTCTACGTGTACGACCTGACATTGATGTACAAGATAGTCGCACTTTTTGTATTTATAACGATAACAGTTTTCGATTTCCGGCGATAGAAGATTCTTATAATTTAGCGTATAATATTTTTAAACATTTTAAAAACTTTCTTGCGCAAAACGTTACTGACTAATTGTAAGACTTGATTTAAAGACTAACGCAATATTGAACAGCAACACACATAAAAAAATTTGTATTATTGTTATCCAAATAAGAATGCCTGTCAGATACTAGTACTTTTGAACAAACTAGTACTATTCAACAACTAAAAACCGCGAGTTAAAAAATGATGCAAAAGAGGAAATATTTATTATTACTTAACAGCTCTACAAATTATACAGATTAATTTGTACCGGCTCTCTTTAGTATTAAACAATAAAAGAAATAATAAGGCCACTAACAAACTAGAAATTAAATTTAATAGGAATTATGATGTATATAATTTCTACTTTTAATTAAAAACATATTTCGCACGTGTATCCAGTATCGTCTTATTCTGGCGTTATTTTTTCTTAATATTTTGTTTTAAATGAGGTATCATTCGATGTTTTTATTTAAATAATCGTATCATATAAAATCACATTTAAGATCTGGGTAGATTTATGCAACTTTTCGGGATAGATTCCACTCGAAATGATTCCGACTCTTATCGTTTTTACTTTTTCTTTCAAAAGAATGGGAAGAAACGACACAGAGCGACATTATTCCATAATCGGAATTGATTGCAAAAAGTATTCTGTAGTTAGCTATCTTTATAAATCTATTATGAAATATCGTGGAATCGATTTCATGCGGAATGTTTCTGATTATTGTTTTATTTTTTGCGTTAAAAGAAAGAAACAACAGGAAGGAAAATTTCAAGTATTTTAAGTGGAAGTAAGAGGTGAATACATTTTAGAATAGGTAGTTTAAGTAGCGATTGTACAATTAGAGACGCAAATGTCTTTGCTTATTAAATTGAACTAAGAAATGCTTTTTATTGTGTGAGATATTGGTTTAATTTCATGCGCGAAAGATATTTATTACATCTCTCAATTGTATGTAGAAACTTTTGAAATCAATTCAGATTTCAATTCCGGTCAAAAAGTTTTATTTTTCTATTATTCTATAATAAAAAACGAAAACGGGAAATTTTGTTGGCGGAATTAATTCTGAAACATTACTAGCTACTCAGGTTGCTCAACTATTTTTTGTAGCATCATGATCTGCAAATAGCGGGATATTCAATTTTGTAAGTTTTATATATTATTAAAACGATAACTATGATCAAGAAGGAATTTAAAGTAAAACATTTTCTGTAATTTGAGCTTTACACATTCATTCTGGTTTAGGCATTTTAGTTGCTTTTAGTTGCACAAATTGTTACTTGATAAGTTAATTTTCTTTTTACTAGAAGATCCCGTACAGAAATTTGTATATTATCATAAAATAGAAACTTTTAAATGTCAGAACGTGTAATATTAAGCACACCCCATGAGATTGTAATATGTAAATGTGTGTTATACGCATATATCACAAGATAAATAACATCATATATTTAGCGTAGATTATAATATGCAGGTATTCCTTTAAATATTATACTTTTATAGTAACCCAAATATTTTTTTGTCAATATTTTTTATCAATAATATTTGAAATCACTAATTATTTTGAAAGTAAGTAAGTGTTAGTGCTAAATATTAAGAATTACAATCTCAAGAAAGAAACAGGTCTATGTTTTTTTGTATTTTTTAATACAATCTATTCATTAGTTTTAACAAGATACATATTTTGCATGACTTATGTTTTATTATTTATATGTACAAAATATCATCCATATGACAATTTAAAGACTTAAAACATATATATGTCCAGTTACATAGTGACCGTGTGGCGAGTAACTTTGTATGACTTGCAATTACTTTGATTTATGCTTGAAGTTGTGCAGAAAGGGATATCTGTATAACATTAGAATGTATGATATGTTTTCTTTCTTTTTATGTGAGAAAAAAGACAATTTTATAATAAATAACATTGTAATCGCATCTAGCTACGAAGCAGTGATTTGTATTTGAATAATAAAGACTGTTTCCTCTTTTCAAAATCGGCGTGTAGTTTATTAATTGATTCTATGGTACTAAAGGAAGCGTTGAGCGAGAATTTTACGCGATACTCTACTGTTATTCTACGAATATCAGTTGAAATACATACTTGTATCGGCTCTTTATTCGACATGTATATTATATTTCAGTGAGAATGTTATGTTTGTAAATAATTCCGTGATATATGGAAAGTCTTCGAACAGTCTTTGCTCACATCAGTCAGCAGTAAACGTCGATTCAATACAGACGCGTTTAAGAACAGCGGTTAAGATTGAACATCAAGCAATCATTTAAAATATAATCTATTTAATTAAAAATAGTTATTTTTCTTATAGTTTTTTTTAATTCAAAGAGCAAAAAGTTTGCTGGCACTATGAACAATTCATTAATTAAAATCGGTAATCCTGATGTAAATGAAGAAAGAGTGATTCAATCACTGCAGTTTAAATTTTCGAAACAGGTAAGATAATTACTAGTAACATACTGATATCTATTTTAAAGTTGATTTAATGAAAGACCAAAATACTCTATAACATTCAATACAAAATAACGAAAATTTTTAGTTTATACAAAATATAAAAAAACAACTACACAATGATAAACATAATGTTGCAAGTGCAATACTCATACCTGATTGTGACTTAGACAATTACAACGTGTATTTAAAAAATATAATAAAATATTGGACAAAGGATTACAATTTTCATAAACAACAAAAAATTTTCAATCAATTTCCGCACTTTTACACTACTATTGACGGTACGAATTTCTTTACATTAATTATACCAAAACTACTACTTACATACTATTGATATACACACCACGTTTTAACTATTCATATATTTATTAATTGAAATATTATATATAAATACTAATGTAAAAAAGTTTCTATCTTAAATTAGGCATTACTAAACTTCACAGTAATACAACAGTTTAACTTCGACCGTTACTTTAAGAAAAAATATTTCTATTTTTAAATTATATAACTATTTTTCTAAAATTTGCATAGAATTATATATAATTTGATATTCTACACAATGCACAAAAAGCGATTAAACATTTAGAATAACATTCACTCTTTGCGATCAAACTTGCTGGAATAATTGTGACTCATAGCTTTTTTATTATTTAAGTAGACATTTTAAAATATAAGAAAGGTTGTGTATACTTTTGTGGAACTTGTGCTATGTGGAAAAGAGAAAAATGGCACAATAATGGTGTTGCTGAAAGGTTAAATAACATGTTTGTAAAATTCATCTATATATAAATCTCTTTCATTTTCACAAAATTATTTATTTTCGGCAAAACAGCATATTCACATAGTACAACATCAAGCTAGCTTTCACATTGAAGTAGCACGTGAGAAGCACGTGATAAACAATTACGTATTGCTTCTCGTTTCAATCAAAGCTGTACACCGCACGTAGCATGGTACCTCAGTGTAAAAACTAGTTTGAAATTCGTATAAACATGTTTTTGAAGAAAAGTGACTTTCTAGTAATGAAAGATAGGAAAGCAGACATAGATAATGTCATAGATAATGTCATAGATAATGTAATAGATAATGTAATAGACATAGATACATTAAAGACGTTAGAGAAACGTAACATATTCCAAAATAGTAAATTACAAATACAACACAAAAAAAAAAGAAAGTAAAAAACATATACATGTATATGTAAAATATTGATAACATTGTGTTGCATTAGATTATACTGCACATTCTATTTTTTCTGTAGACTTAAACATTCACTATATTCATGTAAAGCCCAATAATCCGGGTGCAAAACCAGTTTATCCATTATTAATGTTACACGGATGGCCAAGCAGCGTACTGGAATTTTACGATGTCATAGCCTATTTAATTAACGCAACAGAAGAAAACAATTTTATATTCGAGGTGATAATACCTTCCTTGCCTGGATTTGGTGGTTCAGACTGTCCCTCACACGAAAACCTAAATTGTAAATTTATAGCCGGACTTCTAGTAAAATTGATGAAAGTACTTGGGTACGAACAATTTTTTGTTCACTGTGACGACTGGTGTGTTTTTATTGTCCTCACAATGTTCGTGAAATATTTTGCCAAGTAAGCTTACAGTTTGTTTCTATAACATTGATTACACACAAAAATTATTGTCGAAAATAGTTTTACAATTATTTTCAGAAATATTTTTATGGTGTATACAATATATATTTAACATATTTAACATATTATAACATATTTAAATCATTTATTATATTATATGTGCATTACACACGCACGCGCGCGCGCACGCACGCACGCACATTCTATTTTTCACTTTTTATATGTATAATATATTATGTATCATTTTAATTGTATGTAGTTTACTGGCTGTACATTATGCTTTATGTCAAGTAAACGAGGTTGCAAATCTATCGCAATATACAGCAAAGAGAATCGCGAACATTCATGCTGTACGCACACAAGAACTAATGTTAAAATGCGAATATTATAATTCTCCGACTTCATTATGTGCACACACACTTGGTATGTATGTAATATAACGTACTTACATTAGGAACTATATGCAAAAAATGTACATTCTTTATAAAATATATGCGAAAGACAATTGTATACAACAGTTAAGAGTGCAGGTAAGTGGCAACATATATAGTACACCATGTGTTTCAGGAATGGGCGCACTGTATTCACCTGTTACCTTACTAGCGTATCTTTTCGAGAAATTTGTAAAAGACTCAATTCATGCTAATACTATTGATAGTCTAAACGATTATAAATATAGTAACTTTATTAATAACGTAATGATGTACTGGGCAACGAACAGCATACTTAAGACTTTAGAAGCATATTCAGGATACTTGTCATTCGACGAATATTATGACGAATATAAAGAATTGGAATCGTATGTAATCTACATCACAAGTTACCAATACATTGATACTATGAATTGCAATTATATAATATATTTTTTATTTACAGTCGATATAATAACTTTGTGAGAATTACGTTGTTTATTCCTAAGGATGTACGCTCTAACATTACCACTGAAACTGAAGAAAATATTTCTATCTTCTGGGAGAATTTTCGATTTCCGGCAATTGAAGCACCTGTTACTTTATCGCGTGCTATTTTTCGCCATTTTGAACAGTTTCTTGCGCAAAACATTGCTGACTAATTGTAAGACTTGATTTAAGAACTGATGCAATGTTGAATAGTAACACATGAAACAATTTGTATTATTGTTATCCAAATAAGAAAGCAGACAGTATGTATTGTCGATCTGCATTATTAACAATTGCATTTGGCTTAATCTCAAGATACTATTTCTTTTTAAAAACTACATACAATTTAAGTAATGATGCAAAAGAATAACTATTATTTTTTAATACTTAACATCTATACAAAAATGCATAGATCAAATGTACATGGCTCTGTAGCTTTCAACAGCAAAAAAAATAATAAGGCCAATAAGAACCAAGGTAAATTTAATTTAAATTATAATGTTGAATATAATTAAACATTTCAATGAAAAAAATTTTTTTCACGTATCCATCATTTTCTTCATTCGTATTTTTTAATATTTTGTTTTAAATATAGACTCGCCATTTTTATTAAAATAAATGTGAAAGATAAAATCAAGATCTAGGTAGCTTTTACACATCTTTTTGGAATAGATTTCACTCGGAATGGTTTTAAAGCGTCGTGATCTGCAAATCGCGGAGTATATTCAATTACGTAGATTTTATATTTTAAAATGTTAACTATGACCAAAAAGTAATTTAAATTAAAACACTTTGTGTAATTTACATTTCAATATACTTTGCACATACATTCAGCGCTTGGCTCTTATTTGCCGTGTATTATTATTTCTTGTTGATAATTTAATTTTGTTCCGACTAGAAGAGCCTGTACAGAAATTTATACATTGATTATCTCAAAATGTAAAGTCGCGAATGTTAGCATGTTTAATAGCATGCACATTATGAAAACAAAATATGAATGTATATTATGTGTATAACATGATATAAATAATGTAATATACTTACTGTATATTATAATAATATATAGGTATTTCTCTAAATATTACAATATTATATTGAGCTAAATATTTTATCAATACCAAAATTATATTACAGTTAATTAATTTTATAAAAATAAGAATTATATATATTCTAAGAATTTATATTCTCAAGGAAAGAGACAGTTTTAATTTTTTTAAACAATCTAATAATCGGTTTTAATAAGACAAATATTTTGCATGACTAATGGTTTATGTGTATAAAATACCATCAATATGACAATTTAAAAAGACTTAAACCATACATGTATTACATAGTGATCGTTTGGCGCACTTAACTCCATATTCGACTCGCGATCAATTTGATCAATTTGGTTTAGAACGTGTCTTACTCGTGTCTTTGTTATGCGTAGAGAGATACCTGTATAACATAAGAATGTATGTTACGTTCTCTCTCTTTTTCATACGAGGAAGAGAACGATTTTATATAAATAACATTGTAATAGCATCTGGCTACGAAGCAGTGATTTGTATCCGAATAATAAAGACTGTTTCCTCTTTTTAAAATCGAAGTTTAATTTATTGATTGGTCGTGTAATAATAACAAAAGCGGCGAGCGAGTGTGAGAATTTTACGCGGCCCGAACGAATATAAATTACCTGTTATATTTCATAGGCTTGTTTTAGCACATGATTACGTTTCGTTAGACTTTTTGTCCTTATGACAAGAAAAACCACGAGCGTAGAAACAGACGCGAATCAATGCTGAATTTGTTTGTGTAATTAGTGAGCACGTATTAGGGGACGGCAAATGAATTACGTCTTAATTGCATGATTCGATTTTCTTTCGATATGAGATGTCCTCTCTCATGCTCTAATAATGCTCGCTCTGCGGTATATGCGCTATAGTGTTATCGCCATTAAGCTGATGCTTACGACTCTAGCGATAGCGATGTTAGAGCACCAACTTTAGAAGATATATGAAATTAGGTTTAGCAATTCTCTGGTGGGTAACACGCATAGTTTGCAGTTCGCAGTTTACTTATAGTCTTCCTGCTACATTGATCGATCTATGTTTTCTTTAGCAAGTATATATTGATTACATATAATCGCAAAAAGCACACAAAGATATAATATGTTAATTCTTTAATTTATATTCCGAAAAATATAAAACAAGAACAACATTTTACTCGCGAGTACGATTAATTAATACGAGTGTGATAAAATAAGTAGCATAGAAAAAAATTAAATCAATATTTGCGCAAGATTTTCTTACATTTCCTTTCTCTTGTAGCAACTTTACGTAGCAAGATAATACTATATTAAGATAATACTACATCTCGCTAGTAAACTGCCATCAAGTGTTATCCATCTCGCGTGCCGTCTTAATTTGACGCCACGCGCTCACGCGGAACAGCCTCCTTAAATTAAGTATTCTCATAAAGGAATGGAGAAGCACGGACACAGGCAACCGGAGTTGCCTCGGAAATGTATGGATATTCCACACCCCCCAAAACCATTCTTGGCACGATTCCTCATTAAAATAGTTAAGCTCTATTAAGAAGCGGCTAGGTCTAGGGTGCTCTAAAATAACACATTCTATTGTACATCAGCCCCGCCTCTGGGACGGTTGATAATAACGGTGGATATCACCTGGGAAGTTTAGCGTAACTGCAGCTGCGAGCTATATTACGTCAGCTTCGCTGATGGACCCTTGTGCCGGATTGCGGAGTGGGCTCTCGTTAAAACCGCAAAAGTTCCCAAGTATTTAAATTTCGGAAGGAGTTTGCGTTTTCTTCCCGATAAGTTCTGTATTCAGCAATGATGTATGTCAACAATTTTACGAACAATAGGAACTTCATTTTTTAACTTTTCCATTTATCAGGCACGTTCACGAGACTTCAAGTGTTCATGTAAAAATTTCAAAGATTTTATTATTTAATGATGTTGTTATTATTACCGTAAATATAAATGGTACACGTATCATTTTTTTCAAGAGGTTGATTTACACGTGCGAATCAAGTGGCGTTAAAAATTATGCACATGCTCTTTACTTTTTTTTGCGTGTAACGTTGAAAAGTACGAAAAGTAAGAGCGGTTTTACGGCGGGAAGTGTCTATGTTTCTCCTCGGAATACGCGCGCGGAACTAAGTAAACCAGCTCGCCTGAAAAAGAATGTCTTGCAGAGCATCGCGATAAAACGACGACACTTCCGTTGATAACACCACGCAAGCAAAGTACTGGCAAACTTCGTGACCACTAGCAGCTGTCTCCAACACCCGAGGGCATCTCGAGAGAATGTCACGTGCGCATCCCTGCTCGTCTTCACTTGTAATTTCCGGATACCATCGCCGCTATCGGCGAAATCTGCCGCGCAGCTTTCTCTGTTTGCGGCACGTGAACGTTGTGACTTTTGTCGCATTAGCAGATTGATCGTTACGCGAGGTATTAACGCGAGCCATACGTTATTTTAACACATCATCCGCGCCACATCACGCGGCTAATATATCGAATATCTGATGTCGATCTCGCGCCTTAATGTTCGGATAATACGGCATAAACAAAATATCCCGATAGAATATTATATGATATTGAATTGAAATTATTACATAACGCGCTCTCTCTCTCTCTCTCTCTTCTCTTTTCCCGCACAAATTTATAATTTGATTTGAAATAAAATTATGTGCCGTGTTATGCATTTTAAATATAATATTATAGATGTTACAACAGTGAGTAAACTTTTTGCTCGCGCGATAACGAATTGCGTAAAAGCTTTTGAAAATTGCATAAATCCGGAAAATAATATTAAATTAATTATATTTCGTTAAACACGTGCACACATTTCAACGTTAAAGAAGAATGTTAAAAAACGATAGAAATCGATTTCTATCTGTGTTTAAAACACAATGATTAATTCCGTCCAAGTTGTAACGTTTTATTCGAATGCTAACGTATATACATATATATATATGTATATATATTCGCGAAATACATTGTGTGGACGCCATGTTTTGCGCTGTGCTACGCGATGATATGCTAAGTGAAACTTTGTATGCGGTGTGCAAATCAACACAGCATCCCGCCGGTTCGTGTTTCTTGTTCGTCCGAGTTATCGAGAACTTGGCGATCACGTTCTCGTTGTCGTGAAGAATGTTTTATCTGGAACACCCGATATAATATATAAGAACGTTGTTAACGTTGGACAGCGTCACGTTCGAGAAAATGTAAGTACTAACTATATATTTGCAACTTTTCTGGCATTAAGTATGCGAGATAATATTTTTATATCAAGAAATCTCTTACGCGCATTAGTAATTTATATTGTTAATAAAATGTAATTGTGTGTTCTCTCGCGATTGTTATTCCGGCTTTTCCGAGTCGAAGGTCCAGCGATGTCATCGTTTCGTTTTACGTATTCACATCTCAATAGAAATACAGAAATTGAAACGAATGTATAAGCACGCGAATTAATACAACGATAATGCGCGCTACATATTTTATAACAATATATATCAGAACGTTATGATTTAGTGATATGTTGACGGAATATTCGATGCAGGTAATTATAGAATGCACGATTTGACGCAACGCGATCACGCTTGTGGTGCGATTAACTGGTCAGCATGAAAATTACACATGCACGTACAATGTATAATTTATAGTTAGATCACCGTTATCTATCATACGATTTATCTATCGACGGTATCATCGTACGACCATTCACCGCAATGTGACTTCGATCGCTATACAAATTAGTTATCGCCTATGAGATACACCGCGGTTGTGCTATTAATATTGAGATAATATATGAGTAATATACGAATGTACCTCGAGCGTGTATAAATTTAGATAGATAAACTTAGAATCCTTTAATTCATAAAGTTTTTTTTTTCACTTTTTATCACAAACGTTTTTTCTTTTCGTCACTTCAATGATTAATAAAAATTGACAAAATGTTTGTTTAAGTTTGTTTGTTTGTTTGTTTTTTTGTATTATTTGAAACATTTTGTATAGCGCGTACACTTCTCTCTCGTCCGTTCTAAATTTAACACGTGAAAATTTGAAGCAAGAAACGCGATTTTTCAATGTAATCAAATGCGATCGACTCGGTTGACATTCAATTGTCAGGATTTGGTTACTACGTGCGTGCCGGACGAGAACACGCGGTTCTCGTCTGGTTAATTCTGAGAGCGTCAAATTCGGGCGCGCAAATTCTGTTTTCCGTGTGTGGGTATAGAAACGTGATCACACGGATGAGCAACTTTCGCATTTGTCTGCGTATATATAGTGTGCGAATTTGATCCACCCTTCTAACTCGGTACACGGTAGGTGTCGGACTGTGATCCGTTACCGAAAGATTCTCCAGACGGCTAGAAACTTCTAATTACTTACAAGGTTACTTCAACGGATTTTGACGGTGGTGCGAAATATTCGTCCTTCGTGGAACTTTGCATTTAAAATTCGCGCAACAAAACGAAACAAGAAGTAGCACGAGTTTAATTAAAAACGCTCTTGTATGTGTGTGCGTGTGTGTTGAAAGGATTTGACTAATATCTAAATATAACGATCATATTAATAATGAATGGCCCCGAATGACCGAATTCGCTCCGGCGTAATGAGAGTTAAGACGGTTTTAAACAAAGAGGCCTTTGTTATATAGCTCGCTGCATTATTTCAGGTCGCATTGCCGGTATTATTTAGCTATGTAACGTTATAAACGTGCCGCGCTGTCGCAGCGCGATATTATGGCGCTAAAGTTGGAGAAATTAATAATGTGTTGCAACTTCGGTTTAATCCCCGCGCTGTGCAAAAATACACAACTTTGTTAACTAAGCAATTAGCCTTGCGCGAGTTTTACAATCCTAAGGTGCATTTTCATTAGAGATTTAAATTACGTTTTGTCATCTATAAGCTCGTGCGTGTCCAACATCGGTTAAGATATCATTGTGGCAATATGTTTATGTAGTTTCTGTTTTATATTTTGCTTTCAACTTTGATTTATGTCGTAACGAGGCAATCAAGCTTACAGTTTACGAACTACCTCTCTCTCTCTCTCTCTCTCTCTCTCTTTCTCTATGTGCTATAAAAAGTATAAATTATTACCTTCTCACGTGAACACCGGTCCTATATCTTCGGGATTTAGCGCAACTTGAAGAGGTGCAATATATAACTCGTATAAATTAACGCGATAGGCCATTATTACAGACGTGAAGAAAAAAATATCTAAGAATATTTTACAGAGCATTTTTGTCACGCTCGAAGGGGAGAACGTGCCGGTTGAGCGCAATCGGGCGCGCGTTATCGAACACCGGGAACGCGGTCATAGTTGTGCATATTAATTGTAATACAAGGCAATATAGAGCGCGAACCCGTGCTGACGAATTCAACGCACATGCGAGCTAATGCATCGGAACACAGCAATGGGAACCAACGGGGCAGGAGGGGAGGGGAGGAAGGACGAAGCGAGAAACTTGTCACATGCGTGTAAATAAGGCGTAATGTATGGGGCTTACCGTGAGGCCGCGGACCTGGGGATTACCCCTCTTTTCCCTCCCTGTCTACCCTCCCAGTCCTCCCAGTGCAACCCTTTCCCCGTAAATGGAATGCAAAGTACATTCGGGCGTAAATCATGCGATAGAAACGGCCGGTAATCCATTGCCCGCGGCGCCGGCTGGCGTAAATCGAGAAGATTGTGACAATGATTCAACGCAGGTTTATGGCACGCCGTGTAATTAAGTCGTATCCGACTGGGTATTACGCATGCAAACGTTGCTTGAATCTGCGCGTTCACGCGTCGCCGCCACTCACTAAGGTAATCGGATCGCGTGCGAAACTGTGTGTACGCGTTGTATAAAAAGTTCGGTTTTCTTTCTCCCATATCCCGAAGTTTTTCTAATCGCTGCTTTTATACAATTCGACGCGCGGCGAAAGTTTTATGCTTTATGCGAAAAACTGTCAGCGCGTTATCCCCATTGCAACATAAGTACATATCGTCGATCGTTACGTACGTTCTGCTCGCTTGTGTGAAAAAATATAAAAAAAAAAAAAAATATCACAGCGATTTTTCCATCTTGCTGTTTGTGCGCAAAATACATTTGCGCGAGATGTCTAACTGCGATTTGTTTCCCTTGATAATTCAACGAAATTTCAGGATTCGATAAAATGCTGCAGCAACTTTTTTTTTTATGCGAGACGTCGACAAGATCGTATCGGACATTAAAGTCCGGCAGGGCGAACAAAGCCGCTGGATAAGCTTGCTTTACTGGTTGATCCTTTTTTTTTTATGCCACTTTCCACTGCTTTTCTCTCTCGCTAACTTATGTCCTCTCTTTTTTTTTGTAACAGGTGGTGACGAGCAGATTGGTGGGAAAGCGCAGATCTTCTTTCGCGAGGCTTCGTTAAAAAGTAAGTGCACACACAATTTTTAATTTTACGAATATAACGAGGCCGTAATTTATAAAAGCTTTACCTCAACCGTTCAGGACTTTAACGAGGGCATTAAAGTGGCTTCGAGGCGCCGCGGGTTTTCGAACGAATTACGTACATCGAGGTTTTTAAGACCTGGAAGAAAACATTTTCCAATGGGCAGTGGCGCGCACTTCGCATAAAACCTTTAAACTGGTAGTAAATCTAACTACGTTCCACACGCGTGAAATATGACTTTCGCAGAAATAACAGGGGAGTGAATCTTACTAAAATTGTTTGTATTAAAAAAAATACACGTTCTACGGTTTTAACAACGATTGTGTTGATATTTTGTATATTAAAAGTAGATATATATTTACCACAATAATGGTGTGTGTGCGTGTGTGTGGTTTTGTCTGGTGTTCTCTTTATCACAAAGTTTTCCATATCTTACGTACGCGTAGCGTTCCAAACTTGTTTCAAAGTCTGCCAGAATCAACTTCCGCCTGGATTTATACTTTTAAAGTAGCTTTTTAAATACGCGCGTCAGTTACTGCGAAATTTTATTTCACTGCGTCGTCTTCGTGTCTTCGTGATATATTTTCGTGATACGTTTGAAATTAAATCCTCATTAACGGAGA
Source organism: Pseudomyrmex pallidus (assembly GCA_014825455.1). NCBI lineage: Eukaryota > Metazoa > Arthropoda > Insecta > Hymenoptera > Formicidae > Pseudomyrmex > Pseudomyrmex pallidus. Next base: position 79,694 of record QVNV01002999.1, read on the forward strand.
CAAATTTCAATAAAAGTTTTAAGTTTTCTTCAAAACTATATTCTTAGCGTCATTAACGAGCGAAGATAAAAAGTTTAAGTAAAGACGAGGGTACCCTAATGCACCGATCTTTAAGGGAAGACTTAAAACTTCGCAGTGCGCGAAACTGTCCAGAAATTAACCTACTTAAAAGTATATACCGTACTTTACCGGATGCAACGTAAAATTTTTGCATCTTCATAACAGAGAGTATCGCATTTTGACCAGGACAACACACACACATACATACACGCAGGATATGCGAGATATTTGAATAATAAATGAAAACCGACTTACGACAACCGTGGACTCGCAGGAGGCACATGGACCGTTTTCGTGTTTTACCTTTAGCCTAGTTCGTAACGAGTATCTTTAATGGAAATTCTATGCCCTCCACTTTCCCGGTTATATCGTAGTACATTCATTAGTATTCATTTGTGCTTTGACGGTCAAAAGTTTCTCTACCCCTTGTACGAAACAGGCATTATTTAATTAATTATTTTTTTATTTATTCATTCATCGGAGAGACCTGATATTTATAATAACGCATAACTATAATACATACGTGCTTATTTGCAAGTGAGAATTAATTCATCGTGCCACTGCAGTTTGCGGATTAATATTTTATCGATAATAAGTGCTTCATTTAGGAGCGTTGTAATATTCGCAAACTAGCACGTTATCGAATTAATGCAACCTGTATCAACGATGATATGCAAGTTTGCGTAAACATTTTGACACAGCTGAGAGTGCACAATTTGAAATCGGCTTGGGTACCCAGAGCGATAAAGTGAACGTGTCTCTTTCGTTGCGAACAACGTAGATATCAGAAATTCGAGATTGCGGATTTTGACGGCACATCAAATCTGCGATAACACAGTCGTAGATTCGCATAGTAGACTCGTACGCGCTCGCTGTTCTTCTAATAAACGACACAAATAGAACAGATCGAATTATTAATCGCATTAGTCGCGATTAATAATTGTGCGACACACACTTGCGTCGAGCGCAAGATGTTTGTGTTTTTTTTACGTTCTTTATAACAAAATTTTATCATATATTTATAATAGTAATAGCAATTATAGTGTGATATATTATTTTCCCTTAAGGATAGCGCGTGACAATATTGTTGCCCTTATTCTTTATTCGCGGTCCCCTTTAATTAAACGTTACGACGCAGTCCCCTTCATTACACGATGCATAGTGTTGGGAGCTCCCGACGAGGGAATAGCAGTTCAAATTGCATGCAGTTACGCAATTACAAGGGTTAAGACGTTATCCTTAACGAGAATCCTCAAACTGGTCATTTAGCTCTCGGGGAAATGTTAAAGGCGATGAGTCGCACCTTTTAGACACCAAGATGTTGACACAACGTCCTCTTGCAGTTTCGAATCTCCGCGTCTTCCTTCCATTTCGCATTATAGCGCTTTGCTTTTACACAGCCGTTTCTCCCTCTCCCTCTCCTTCTCTTTCTCTTCTTTCTCTCTTTTCCTGTCGTTTCGTTCGTCGGCATGTCGTCACCGGAAGTGCAGCACTGGTTGACCTACATGCACCGACAATGCTTTTCGTCGACTCGCTATGTACAACGGCCACATCGACCGTGACTATTGCTGAAGTTGCCTGGTTTGGACTTCCCGTTGCTTGTTTCTTCTTCGTAACACCTTCTCTTTTTTTTTTTTAGAAGGGTTTTTTCTCTTCTTTTTGCTTCGGAGTGTTTTTGAGAGTCGAGCCCGCGGCTTTCTCCCCTTCCCCCTGATAATTTCGAGCCTTACCCTTGCTTAAGCAGTTTCCCGACATCGTGCGAACGATTCGTTCCGTCGGTTGACCGGAGCGCAATTTCTTGGCGAATCTTTCTCAGATCGATCGATAACGCTACCGGAGAGGTGAAGCGCTGCTTTAAATTCAGTCGACCGTGTCCCAGGGAAGTTCGGACGACGAAGCGATTTGCTGAGTGCTTGCTTGCGGAATTAAAATACGCTGTATTTGCTGCACGATAATCGCGATGTGTAACGTATGTACATACAAATTTGCATGCGACGTTAATTAGATCGCATCTCGCTCGTCTCGCATGATTTCTCGAGACACTCTCGCGTTCAAAGAATCTGCGCGTACCGTATATGCCGCGACTTTATACGTTTCGGGAAAGTTTTGCGGGATATTCTTCGACGAGAAAGTTCTTTCAAAGTTTGACGTTTCGACTATATAAGTTGTCGATTTTATTACACTCTTTATTTGAAGACGACTAAATCTCCGTTGTGTGTAGCAATATATTGATGCGACATTTACCGAATGCGTTACGGATTGTTGAAAATAATCATCAGCATCACGAACATATACGTAGAGTACAATCTGGAACGAGATGCCGAACGAGGCAAGATGCCAAAAAGGCAAACAATCATATTTAAAACGATACGTTTCGCCGAATCCGAGTAAAACTAAAATATGGTGGCATCTTATCCCGAGTTATCCTATTACACGTAAGTGTTGCGCTTCGAAATTGCTCTGAAATTTTAAGCGTATCTTTATCGTGTACACCGCACAACGGCTTGATATTATCTTGCTTTATATGCAACGCGAGATGCGTACCGAAATATATTGTATATATAATCTTATTTTATTGCGCTACGAGATGGGAATATATCGCTGGAACGAATCTGAAACTAACGCAATAATAATAATAATAATAATAATAATAAGCGAGTATACACGCCTCCAAATAACAAGTTAGCCACTAATTATCGCTTTATTATAAACTTCTATAACGAATCGCCCACCTTTCGCATTTAGAAAATGAGAAACTTTAATTTTCGAGTTTAGATGCTTCGTTATTCCGACACGAAAGTTTAATTTGCAAACGCCACGGGCTTTAATATCCCGTCCGAAAGATTTGCATAATCGGGAGAAATTATTCCTAATAACTTACAAACGGCTTTGAAGCGCCTATGGAAACTACAGCTCTACGTCGTGTCGCTTTTAAGCATATTAAAGATGTATTTTGCCGAACATCTCTTTTTTATCTCTACGTTTTTTTATTTGTCACAACAAATTTTATTTTCTGCATTTAAATTCTTGTCTTCTTTTTTTTATCATTCCAATATTTTGTCGCGAGAGCGCTAGTTAGTGACATGAAAGTAAAAGACATTAAATTTGAAAGAGAGTATAGATACAATATTGTAAGCGTTATGATGATGCGCCGGACGAGTTGGCAGAGTTTCGTCTCAATTAAATTAAACAAACACCGTCTGTATTTATTATCAAGAGAAACCGTTTATTTCTTCTTCTTCTTCTATTAACTTTCAATTAATGCACGGCTGCACAATTATAATGTTAGGAGTTTCGCTGGAGAAAATTTGAGTCGCTTACGACCGAGATCACCTGTGCTCGCTTCCTTTGCCAAATAGCGACTGACTTTCGCGCCGGCGCTTTCGGCCGGGCTCGACAAACATGTTGTTTTTCACGCGCTTGTAAATCGCGCGCTACACAAGTGATCGAAGCTTCGAGAAATCGAAGCAAATAGAACTGCGGGAATATAACTCGTATATAATTTAGCGTAGTTCTTTGCGCAGCACAAAATTCTTATAATATATATATGTGTATATCGTCATCATTACGACTTGACTCTACATACTTCTTTACATCTTTGGCAGTCACGCAAGATCGCAGAGACAGACGTCTCAAGTAACAAAGACGCGTCGTCTTCGTTGGTTGTATCCAGATCAGCTTAACTTCTATCGCGCTTCCAATTGTCGCTTTTCTGCACAAAAGATGAAAGAGATACTCGTTTAAATTGCAGCGCGACTTTAATGTACGCTTTATAACGACGCGCGATACACACGACACTGCAATTTGGTATCGGAAATGACACTCAATCTTTTTTCTTTTATGAAGAAAAACCTGAAAACCGTGCATGTAACATGCTTGACGAAGTGTCAGCAAATTTATCGGCGTGCAAGTGCGGGAGCGGCTTTAGTCGTGCCAGGATCTAGCACTCGTAAAGTAGACGCGACCGATTTCGTTATCTCAGCGGCGATACTTCGAGGAAGAGAACTCGGCCGCTTCTCTCTCTCTCTCTCTCTCTTTTGGTCGTCTTATCAGCCGTACTTCACGCGTTTATATGTCGTCAAATTAAATTCCAGATAATGCGCCGTAAATTTGCTGTCCCCGCCGTACACGTTCGCCGACGCGCTCATTCGCCTCGGCGAATTTATCGTCCGCATTAATTTGACATTTAATTTTCCGCGACTCGCGTATTCCGACGCTTCCGCAATTTGCCGTGATGCGCTCGGGAGTGAAACGTTGCGCTTCAGAATTATTCGCAGCGATTCCGTCGCCGACAATTTGTTTGTCGTGCGATTTTATCCCGCCGCCGTATCATAAGTAAAATTGGTCGGAAACGCGCGCTATCTGAGTTGGCGTTGCGGGTCAATTGGCACAAATGTGCTTCCATTTGCGATTCTTTCTTCCGAACGGTTTTATAAATATCGAAAGATTACGTTGATTTTATTGCGCTAGATTATTTATGAAAGTTGGTTTTCGTATTTAACAGCGTTGCCTCGTAAGCAGATTATTGATATCGATCGAAAAGTATGAGTATTGTATATACAATAACTCGATAAAGCAGGAAAATATCGTTTGTTCGTCTATTCATCCGATCGATGCAAAAGCGCTTTGCTCTCTTTCGGAAAATTCACGTTTGCATGCGTGTGATATACCTACACGAATAAACGCCGCGACATGACATCGTTATTCCGTGACCGATTGTCACCGAAATAGGTTTTGTCAAGGGTGAAGTAGCACGTTCGAATTTCGTGATTAATTTTATCTCAACGTCATTTCCGATCGCGACGTAAGAAACCATCACGAGAATATGGAAAGAACGAACTTTGAGGCTCTGTAAATGCGATTCTCTCGCACTCCGCGAATAGACAGTGGAACTTTTTCGGATGCGAATTCACCGATACGGAACTCTGTCCCGGCGAAGGCACGTCCCTGTGAAACGATCACCGCGATTCGAAACGTGACCCGAGAACTGAAGAGTCTGTCGATAGAAGCTACCGCTCGACGCTTTTTACATTTTCGATACTTTTCGGACATTGATACGCTCGCCGCTTAATCTCTTCTGACGTGACGAAACTGATGCAACTACAGACACACACACACACACACACACACACACACACACACACACACACACACACGCAAGAGAATGTGCGCGATAGAAGAAATACCATTTCAGTTTATCAAAGCAGTTTTGAAATACGCATCAAAATGTTTGAGTCGGCGAGATATAAATACGCAAACAGATGATATTTCTTTACGTTAATTGCCGCAACATCCGCTTGTGAAAACGGATGCGGCAAAGTGCAAAAATTGTACATAAAGTAGACGAAGAATAAAGTAAACGATAATTAACGCGTTCTCTCTGAAAGATGCCAATGTGAAAACACGGAGAGATATTACAGCTGTAAGTCGTTTCATCTTTTTTTTTTCTGCTCGAATAGCCATAAGCGCGAAACGCATCTTGCACAAGATACAAACTGCGCGCGCGAGACTTGCTTGTAATTAAAAATCCGATTGAGACTTATTTAGCGGGAGAAACATTCTCGCGCTACGTGCAAATAAATTTAGCGCCGTATTTATGCCGTTTTCTCAACAGCTGAGAATTCGGTGTTGTACTATATAAAGCTTTAGAGTTGAAAAGCACTCCGTGGCTCGTAAATAACGGCGTTATAATCCGCGGGAAACAAGAGTGGGAAGTAAAAGCGATGTCGGGGATGGATTTCGCCTGGCGTAGCAAGACTTTTGCGTATTATTTATTACGGGCGCCGGGCGCTCTGCGCGACTGCCAGGAGTATTTTTTCTTTCGTTACATGCTGGCTCTCTCTCTCTCTCGTTGATCTCCCCGCAACCTTTACCCTTCTTTGCCAAAAGCCGCCCCTCGCGGTTTTCCCATTGAATGTCAGGCGAGATCCTACTTTATCCCATTTTTTCAGTATAAATAAGGAGCAACGAAATACCAGCTAGAAAAAAGGAAGACGAGAACTAATGAGTTCTTGTACGTGAAATCAGGGACCGAATTATGGATTCTGGTGTGATTATTCGCACATGAATGCAACACGAAACTAGCCACAAAAAAAAAAAAAGCGATAATGAAACAGACTTAAATTTGGTTATCGAAGTTAAGCATATCGAAATCATGTAACTGTTGTAAAACATAATGAAGAGTCGCGCAAATGAAAAGCATATTATTCATTCGCGGTATATTCTCAGTCTCAAAGTAAGAATAATTTCTCATCAATATCTAGTTGGAGATTTTTCTCCGCGCGAGTTTGATTATTCTTAAATCGAGTTGTTGAAGAAATCCGGCGAGGAAAGCGGTTTCCACGGAGATATGTAGTCGATGATGAAATCGCCGGGAAACGAAAGTAGGGAGGAAACGGCACAGCATGGCAGCGATATTAAATTACATCACTAGGATGGGAACTTCTCTCCCCTCGATGGAAGCCTAAAAGACTACCCATTCGTCGGATTACATTTCTCGCGAAAATATGGATTTTCTGACGTGAGATTAATACGTCTGTGATTGTTATCGTTAGCATTGTGAATTAATACGCAGTTGTGAAAGGAGATCGGGAGAGACTCTCTCAAACATTTTACAAAGTTTTGCAATTAAAGGTAAAACAAAACGCAACTTTTGTAAAATTTTCATTATAGCGCTTGCACGAACTTGGTGTTAGTTCTCAATAACAAAACAATCATTTATCCAATTTGAATTACATCGTTATCGAAACTTAAAAAAGATTATCAAGCGCATCTCGAACGAAATAAACTTCGTCGGATTAATTACGGTCACCTGAACGCAAATAGCTCTCCAAACTAAAAGTTTTTATCCCAGCTTATATCCCCGGAGGGCAGTATAAGACGTTCGAAAGATTACCCCCTTCCCACATCCCGAAAACGCGATGAACCCGAAAAGATCTTAAGACCAGCTTCAAAACCATCGACCAAGTAGGTCACGCTCGTTAGGCGTTCGATTGATTTACAGCTCATTCCACGTATTCCCGTGTCTCCCGCCTCTTCCTCGTCACTGTCTTCTATCTGTTGTTCTTTTTATCTGGCGAGAGAAGAATTGGCTCGAACACACTTCCGTCACCTTTCGTGTGGTATCAGCACGTGCGAAAGAAAACACTCACCGGAACGATACAATACCATGGTTCTGATATATCCTCGAGATTCTTCTATGAGCCTTTTCGAATTTTTGTTGCAACTTTCGTCTCTCGCCTCTGGTGTGTATTTCTATTTTCTCTACTTCAAACACAAATCCTCCAAATCCTTCTCACGCTTTCTTGCACGCTCGTGTGCGATTGTTTTCTTTCTATCTTGAAGTCAAGATATAATCGAAATTTTCTTTTGCGCACAATTACATTTATTGGTGCAATAGTTTCTTTTCAATTAATTAATACCTATATATAAAGCACGTACTGGTGGTTAATTTTCACTTTCGTATCTTGCGCGATGTACCGTCTACAAAAGTGTTTTAAACAGATATCGGGTGCAGCCCGAGGAAACTTCTACCACGCTATATAATTCCTATACGAAACGTGCTGCGTCAAAGGGGTTAGACTGCTTTAACACGCGAGTGCACTATCGCAAATAGTGTCGAGTGACTCGGTCCCTCCTGTAATTTGTTTTAATGGCCTCACGAAGTTTTGACGGACGGCGGAGTTTACGCGCATTCTCGTAAGTGTGCACACACGACCGCAAACCGAGTTCCCGTGTAACGAATCCATCGACATCGACATTTCGCCCGCGCGCCACAACATGTGCACACGACGAACTTTAGTTTCGCACACACGTACCGAACATAACGTTAAAGTAGCCGCGATTAATGCGAGGTCCAGTCATTTTTCACACGCTCCTTCCCTCTTTCCCTCATTTCTCCTCCAGTCTCCGCTATCTCGAGCGATAGTTGTTGTTAAAATGCGAAACTTTGCAATGTATAATGCGAACAACGAGCGGAGTGTATTTATTGTTAGAGATTTTTATACACACACATAGAAGGGTATGTATAGAGTGTTAAACAATTTCCATTATTTAAATTTAAATGCTCTCTGAGAATCGCGATTACGTAAATTTGGATAACCATACCTTTCTTCGGTCACATTCAAAACTTGCGCGCGGTAAAATAGTGGAGCTACCGAAAGTTTGCTGTCGTCGAGAAGTTAGCAAATTCACTCCTGGAAACGCGGATAATTTTACTCCCGGATCCCACGCGAGCGTGGAAATTCAAATTCGAAAGGTGTTTCCCTGAGGAAGATTTATTTGTTGCGACTTTATTGTGTCGCGACAGCTGTTGTGGAAACCTCGTCGAAAGATCAACGTAGAAGCCTTCCATCGAAATTCGATTTCTCTTTGTGATCGTCTTCTAAACAGTAAACTATTTCTTGCTTTTTAAATGTATTGTTGTGCGTGAAGAAAAAGCAAGTTTATATAAATTTTAGCAAAAACATATTATATTTTTTTAAAACTCTCTCTTACGAATAATGAGATTGTTCTCGTTAATAAAAAATTGCAAGTATTTTGGAACAACGACAAATCCTCGATATTTCCAGCTTTCCAAAAAATGCTATTCTCTCTCTTTTGATTCATAAAAATTTATAACCGACGAAATAAATAATTCAAGGGTGATGCGTCAGTGCAGTGCAAATTTTAAATTTTATTTATTATTGAATCGGCTTATTATGTTTCATGACGAAAAGGGCAATACATGCAATATATGCAATAATATTCAATAATATATTAGACGAATATGTACGAGAGCTGTGGGCAACGATCAAATATTTACGATCGGATTAAAAACACGATTTAAAGCGAAAAATGATGCATTTAATCGTTATATTTCTGATGATGGCATCGGTGGTTTAAATAACTGCGTTTAAATAATCCGATTTAGGACGAAAGTTGGTCAATAATTCCGACGGGATAATGCGCATATATTCGGGTCATCGCCAATATAATTTTTCACATAATAATTGTGCCGTACACACACAAAAGATTTCGTCTTTTTACGTCTCTTTATAATTTAACTAAATTATGAAACTTATGTCGGTTTCCGCTTGAGGCAAAAGTTTCGGAGAGTTAGCTATTGTAAAAATTAAAAAACTTTTAACTTTTATATTCAAGCATTATTAAATAATATGATGTTGACTTTTTATATATTAAAAATGTATTTTATAATACAGATTTTATTTCAATGTAGCAGTAACTTCTGTAATACTTTAATACTACTTCAAAGACGGTGTACTTCTTGAAAAAGTTTATAATATGATACATAATTAATACTTCAGAATATATTTTCTGATACGTTATTATTTTTGATAGAGAGAAAGAGAGAGAGAGAGAGAGAGAGAGAGAGCTCTTTATAAAGTAAATTTATTTTTTTGTGCTCTCTTCCGGCTATTATGCATAGCAATCAATTTTGTGAATATGGCATGTGTGTTATTTCACACAACTTCATTTATTACGTGGCGATGGAATTTAACGAGTCTAACCAATGCAATTAGTTCGTTCGTTCGGATCGACATGGGGTGTTTTTTTAAAATAATAATTTAACCCGCATCTCTCGTTAATTAACCTACCTATCAGATCGATTTCAATACGATACGCATAACACAATCATATGAAGGCCAGTTGAAATTTTCTGGCATGAGGTAACAGTGAGTGGGAGAGGAAGACACACTTTTTGGAATTTTAACGGATCCGCCAAATTGGCATGGTCCAATTAGCAACGTCGACAGTTAGCTATAAATGAGTAGTTACGCCAGAACAAATGATCGTCGAAGTGCCATTTGAGTTGAAATTAAACTAACACATTTGGCGCTTTGGATCTGTTTGCACGACGTTATCGCGCGAGTTTCCCACGCGAATAATGTGATTAATGTTCTACGCGCGACGCACGAAAAAAGCGACGCGCGAGACTCCACGCGTGTGATATTCGACAAATTTATTTTATACATTTTCTACTACGCGCGCGCTTCTCGTCCACGTTTCGATGTAACACGTTCGCTCGTACGTAAAAATTTTAAATAAATCGATCTCGAATTAATTTGATCATACAAGAAAATGAAATATTTCACGCTTTTTACACGACAACAAAGAATTGCTGATAAAAACAAAAAAAAAAAAAAAAAAAAAATTTTTTTACGCGCACAGACATGTAAATTTTATATAAATAATTTTCGAAATAATGTCGTTTTTTGTAGTTTTACATTCAATAAATCAAAGTACACGGACTCTTGTGTAAGAAATTTCGACACGCTCTTGTCTAAATCCTTCAAAGGACACGATCGTGCGATATCGCTCCCTTTTTTCCTGGGCAAATTTTCGCGGGGGCGAAAATAAAAGTCTCATAACGAGCGAAGTTAGACGGTGCGCACGGGAATAAGTATTCCCGTCCTCATATGTTACCGTAATACGAGCTCCGTTGAGCATGGAGACATTTGGACAGGTACGTATCCGCCTGTCTGAACACAGGCACCTGTGCCACTGCTCCTGGTGCTAAAGCCGACTCCCCCGACCGTTTCTTTTCTCTTCGTACGGCGCGGCGCAAAACACGCCTCACGGTGAAAAGCACGGCAGTTTTGTAAAGTGAAACACCTGCGCGAACAGCACGTACGTGCGAGTTCATATACGTGCGGGTATGTTGGGGAGGTTGACTCGCGCGCGGACGAGAGCGCGACGAACGAGAACACGCGGTCGTTCCTCTTCTCTCGCGCCCGCCGAAAACGATTCCGACGTCGCCGGCATACATTACCGCCACGATTACGGTGGCAGTTGTTTATCGTTTGCGAAATTTCTCTTGTTATATGCGTGCTGCGCTCTGGCTCTGGTATAGTTGTACCGGGTGTCTTCGAGGTGAGATATCGCGGCGCGTTTGGGAGGACTAAGAGGGGTGGAGGATTGTGTTTCTCGTGCGCATCGCTCGCGCTCGAACGCGATGACGAGCAATTACGCTCGTGAACGTGTCAACAGCATTAACCGTAATCGAGTAACATTATTAACAACTTGGAACAGTGGAGGGCGTTGATAAGTTTGCCGGATGCGTTATGTGTCTCTAGATCGTGCTATTATAGAGAACTTGAATTATTGCGATCCGTTATAATTAGAAATGCATTGAGATTTTTGTTGGAAAATCTTGGGTGTTATATATTTGGATATTTTGTAAACGAGTACACATACGCGGTTTATCTGTCGGGTTTTCTTACGGAAATTTATATATGTTAGAGATATTCGAAATTTATTTACTTTTTGTATTATATATTAACGAAGTAATCAATATAATTTATAATAATACATTTATTATACTCTGTTACGTGTTGCAACTTGATTCAATTTTATTTCATCTTGTAATTATTCTGTCCGAAAGCTTCGAAAGATCGGTTTGATCACGCGATTTAGTCGTAGGAATAATCTCGATACGTATCGGTGGATACGTTGGAAACTATCTCCATAATTGCATTTTTTGTAAACAGTAATCCATTAACCTTTTGTTAAATGTATTTCGTTAACATAAAATTGGCTTATTTATTTATTATCAAGTCGGCATATCTCCATCGGCGTTATGACAATTAACTAATTATACGTTCATTACTTTTGCGTCTAGTGTTTACTCGTCAAATTACCAAAACTCAACGCGAATGTAAATTACCAACAACAATTACTACAGTGATATTTAACGCACACGGCAAATAATTTTCAAAGAATTATTATATAAAGCAAAAATTGCTTTTTAAAACTATTATGTAAATGCGCGCGTATGGCGACGTGTATAGCGAAAGAGTAAAATTGAACATTATCATTACGCGAGACAAAAAAAAATTAAAGATGTTATTAAATCGCGAGGAAAGTAAGTTATCGGGGCGCACAACGCGTCTCAATAAATCTTCTTTTGTTTTGGAAAAAAAGGGCTCATGTGCGGGACATTACCCAAGTCGGATATACACCATTAAAAGATTTCCCAGCCCCTTTTCATCGCCCACCAGCTGCCGGGGTTCCTTACGTCATTAATCTTCCAGAAGAAACTCTGGGGGATTCATTAACCATGGTCGGCATTCGCCAGTCACTAGAGGCAGTTCAACAATCTTTCTATACGGCGTTCCCGCATACGCTTTTGCTCCTAATACAGTTTTCATAACAAACAAGATATGATTCGTTAATGCATTGCGGCACACTGATTGCACTTCGAAGTAAATTATCTTAGCGCCATTACGCTGATGTAATTTGTTTATCATTAAAAGTATTTTAGTTATTAAAAATCTCAATTTTTTTAAAGATTGTACACAATTAGTAATACGCCAACGATGATACGTCATTTAGATTTATGCGTGTGTGCAAATACACATATTTTTATTTCTACGCGACAACAATATCTTTAGATTCCGTTACATAAATTCTCGTTGTACTTTTATGTGCGAAGTAACTACATGATTAAATGCTAAAAGGCACAATTAAGCTCAGAGTAAATTGACAACTTACTTATTATATTGGATTGATATTATTTGATTATATTTAAATTTAAGAAAAATTTACAATTTGTGTTTGACTTAAAGAGAAATTTAGAATTTATGTTTATTTCGACCAAAATAGCTATTATACCGATTCGATTGGGACAAATTTCATGCGAACTGGACAATTAAAGCGAAGTACCAACTCCGACTTTATTCCTACGTCTTTTAAATAATCGACTGGCTCCAAATAGAAATTGTGCACCAAAGACGCGATTATAGCTTTCAGCTCTAACATGGCGTATCGTTGACCTGCAATTTATAAGAAAGATGAAATTGCTCATATAACGTAAAAAGAAAAAAGAAATATAATGCAAAATCTTACCTATGCAATTCCGTGGTCCAGCGCTAAACGGAATGTAAGCGTAAGGATGACG